>APFE031277366.1:124442-194350 GCA_000404065.3 Pinus taeda | reverse complement strand
CAGTCCTTTACCAGTACGCAGGCTTCTACCTGCAGAAGGCTACAACCTTCTTAGCTCTTGTACTAGCCGTTCCATTTACTAGTACGTAAGTGCTGGCCTACTTCACTCATTCTCCAGCTACTCCTGGAAGGGAGCTACAACCCCCTGGCTCTTGTACTAGCCAATATGTTTACCAGTACGTAGGTGCCGGTCTACGATCATCCAGGGACCACGTTTCATACATTTTCATACTGGATCCATAAAACAATCACCATTGCAATACAATTAATCTTTGAATCACCCAATACTGAAACCCTGTCACGGAACACAAACCAGAGCCCACAACTCTGCAACAACCACTAGAATCAACAACAACCTGAAACACAAAATCTCATAATGCATACGCTACTTGGACGAACCCAACCTGCGTGTATACACTCTTTTACCAAAGACAACTTGCGTATAGATCTGCAAATTCAACCTCATAACTTTGCAGCTATTTCAGACATCAGAATATACCCAAATCATAACATTCATAAACATGCGTCAATAGATCTAGTCTATCCATACTCAACCCATATAAAGATAATCATTCCAAGCCTTGAGATCCCGATCCATCATTCATCATCCTTCACATGAGTGCCTCCTTGGTTCAGATCAAGCAAGGCATCACCAACCCATAACTAGCATCTAGATCTCACACTTTATCAGATCTTCATTACTTGCTCACTCTTTCTCACACTCTTGGCCTAATGATCTTCTCCTTATATAGGTTTAGGCTTCTCTCAATACCATGGTCCAAAACCATGACAAACCAATACCATGCATCCAATACAAGGGATCAACACATCTGACGAGGTACCATGGTCCAAAACCATAGGTTCAAGTTCCAAGGACTAACAGTAACCGCCACGGACCAAAGGTAAGTTTTCCAACATATACGCGCCTTTCATTCTGTGAACCTGCATGTGTACGTATACGTGCCTTTTGCTCTGATTACCCGCGTATATACGCACTTTCATCATGGTCAACCTGCGTATATCTCTCTTTTGATCTACTGCTCTAGACTGCCATCAGATTAAGTTGCCATCACCTGTATCAAACCTCTGAGTGAGTTGCCATCAAGGACAACACCTGAATCATAATGCCAACAGCTCCATGTTGACAAGGTTAATCCTCCCTGAATACAGAGATGATCCATTTAGCCCAATGAGTGGGTCTAGAAACTGAAATGACAATCAACTATACATTGTCCCAGGTTATATTTGAAAAGTAGAATGAAAGAGATGACCTACCTCATTCTGATGCCATTCAGATTTCATTTGTTGAAGGCCTCTAACCACTTGCGTCACGGAATTGTTCCTGCTTCTCTCAACATTTATGTACATGCACAAGTGATCAAGAGACAACAAAGCATGCCAAAACCAATAACGATCTAGTAACAACCTACTTAACTGATCAAGGAATGCCAAGTTAAATAAATACATGAACATATATATTTTGGGAAGATGAACCAATAGTTGTATATTATTAGGAAATAAAGGGAAGCTTACAACCAAAAGCCTTGATGTTGAAAGGCTCTTCTTGAGTGGTAATCCAAGTCCAAGCCAAAAAACTCTCCAAGCACTCCTCCAAGTCTAATGAATAGCCTCTAGGCACAAGCTTAGCATAAGGGTGAAAATAGAAAGAAACCAACCATTTAGGAATGGGAGAGGAGGAATTTATAGGTTAGGAGAGGGAGTTATGACTCCTCCAAATATAGGATTAGGCCCACAACTCAAGGAGGTAGCTCATAGGGATAAGACAAAGAGGTCAAGTTGGGAGGATTCAACCTCATCTATGAGAAACCACCTCCAACTCGCCGCTCTGGAAGCTTCTAGATCACGAGGCTTCTCATCTCCTTTGGGAAAATTACATTTTTGGGATGATCGCGGGTATGCAAAAGAACAAAGCGATGCCATCATGGATCAAACTCAGTGCAACAGGTGACCATCACTGTTTTAAGCTTCATAAGAGTGATGACTCTCATTTTAGGGTTTTAAGAGCTATTTCTTTAGGGAAAGCTCAAGGCATTTTCCAAACAACGCCTTAGGAGGGATCTGAGGTGTATACATGGATGAGTATACTGTTTAATGGTCATGTTTCAGGCACTTCGGAGTATGTCACAAGGAAGTGCAGGAGGTGTGACAAAAAACTGTGTAACAGATTCCCCCTAAAGCATGAAGGCAGAACGAGGAGTGATGGTTGATATGCTTTATGAGCTCTTACAAGGATGGGGACACACACTATCAGGAGACCTTCAAATCAAGGATGCATATACATATACATATATAAGATCAAGACATGAATCCATGACATGGATGCAACCATCCATATGATGAAGACTATATGAAAAGATCCATGGTATGGGTGCAACCAACAAGATAACAAGGATCATCGTAAATATAAAGTCTCACGGTATGGTCACAACCATTAGTATAGTAGAAACATGTGTAAAATCATGAATGACATATAACTCCATGTACCCTGAGTCATAATAGACAAGACTCAGGGTATTGCGCTCCATCCCAACCCGATCAACGTACGAATCCTAACATGTGAATAAATGTTGAAGTCGAACATGCTAGAAAACCACCTCATTACTAGCTAATGATGTAGACCGTTAACAGGTACAAAAGAAACCACCAATAATGACAATGGTTCTTAAGGTACAACAATACAATCCGTGAATGTAATAGTGAGGCTAAAAGTCGAACACTCATGGAATCACTCGATCGAAAGCCAATGATGAAGACTTGTCATCGGATGCGAAGAACTGGCCATTAGGGCATGCCAGCTCTAAGGTACTGATACAAAGTTTCTAAGTCACCTTCCTAGATAATGAGCTGAAGTTGACAAGAAGAAACTCTCCAAAGGAGGGAAATGATGAATCCCCCATCATCGACACGAAACAAGGAATACAGTGGAGAATAATTGTCAAGACTGTAAAAGCGAGTCAAACAGTGTATAGGTAAATAACTGCAGATTGGACTTCTCTTGAACATTGGTGACACGAATTTGGAGTGTGGCAACATCTGACTCGACATAGGACTAAAGGTCATGATGAAAGAATGGAATAGTCAAATGAGAGGCAAAATGGATCACCCAAACCCAGGAGGACAAGTGACTAAGTGAGGATATCCCAAACTTGACATGAGAGTAGAAGTGTGTCATGTTCAAGAGTGACATGCTGCCTATACAAAGGATGTCTCATCTTCATTTTTCCTCGCTATATGTAGCGAGTACCACAATTATTTTTATCACAATATTGAAGGGGATAGCATATGCTTGCCATGTAAGTTCATTCTTCGAATGAATCCATCCTATAAGTTTTACGAGCCTTAGGAAGGAGAAGCTCGGTCTCATCATGGTGATGATTCTTTCATCCTAGAGTTTTAACGAGTTTGATGTAAGAATAAATTGATATCTTTTTTACATTTAGAGAGTTTGAAAAAGAAACGAAAAAGAAAACTCCATCTTGTCACTTTTCGTAATTTGTCCCTCGAATCTGAAAAGGTAGAAAAAAATATCTAAGGGAACCTCTTGACCATGTCGATCAAGGTATACCTTTTTTGTAAATAGTCAATCTCAGCCCGAAAAAGGGGTAAATGTGTACTGAGGTGACATCGTTTTATTTACTTTAACGAGTTCAAAACAACAAGTACTTGGCAATCTTTTCAGTTTTCGAGAGTCAAAAAAGAGCTCAAAGATGACTCCAGGGGGGTTCCTTTTTTGTTTATTTAATGAGTCTGAAAAAGAGATAAAATAAAACTCACAAGAATTAATCAATAATGATCACTGTTCAGTCGAAGGTACCTATAACTGCACAAAGAAACACACCCATCACTGATTTCTAGAAAGACATTAAAATATTACAAAAATATTGACAAAAATGATTTGTAAACCTTATAAATTGCCAAAAGTAATTTTATTTTTTACCATTTTACCACAATAAGATTTGAAAGTGCATTTGTGCCCTAATTATCTTGATTTTCAAGTGGTCGTTGCGGGAGATCCATGGTACCATTTCACGAACCATCTACAACAGGTAAAAGGCTCATCCCTGCTCTTGCATTTTATCACTTTTTAATGCATTTTAAATGGTAAATTTTATGCTTTAAGGGAGGATTTTAAATTTTTAGGGCACCGACACCCATCGCAAGTATGGTCATTGGACCTGCGATGATTGCGCTCGAGACCAAAGGCTCGTGCGATGCCATCTCTCTGTTTGTAAAAACAGGGGCGATGGCGCTGAGGAAGATTTTTTGGAAAGGAAAACCTCTTTAAAAGCAAAAATTGATGATTTCAATCCATGAACAAAGCATTGATGTTAAATGACATTTTGCAGGAGATCATGGTCTTGGAATGGAAGGAAAGAGGCCATGAGGCTGAATACTTCCAAGCAGCTCAGGATCTTGAATGCATAAATGCTCTAAGGAATTGCAGGCTCCTAAAATTCTTCAAGATCACAGGGTTAAGGGCTTAGATGGAATTGCTTCCCTATTTGATCAGTGTCTGGGATGTAGATCGAGAGATCTTCATCATAAAAGGCTAGGAACTAGAAATTGAGGAGATGGACATCTACTTCATCACGAGATTGTCTCGACGAGGGGTAGTGATCCAAATCTTTGGATCTCGCCAAGGAGGTGAAAGTACAAGGACTCTAGTCCAGAGGCATTGTCCTGGTGCCAAAATGACCAATGGAGGGAAGGTGAAGTTATCGAAAATCACCAACAACTTCGTCTTGAGAATGATTTTGTTCACTATGGCGCATTTATCCGGAATGAAAGTCTTACATGAGGCTTCAAAGTCCTAGTTCCAATATGTTATCGCATGTTTGACCTCTGCCATATTCAACTGGTTTGGAGGCCTTTTTGCAAATATGAAATGAAAACTGAACAAGGGGAAGCATGGACACCTGGAGCAATTCAGGTTTGGCTCTATATTGTCAACCTTCTTTTTAGAGCGAGTGAAATTATTCTGGTATCAATGGGAAGATGTACCAGATCCTGCTCCCCGAGATTCAAGACTCATGCAATGGAGTCAACTCATGCCTCGAGGAGGAACGGGTCAGCATATGCATTATCCACCATAATTTTTCGCTTGGCTAGAACGTCAACTACTCGTGGAGGATGACTACGCTTATGCTGGCATGGATTTTAGGTGGGATCTAGATCTACCTCTGCCACGAGGAGAATAGTGGACCGATGCAGGTAAAAACTTGTTTTTTGGATTTTTTCAAGTTTTATGATTTTTTTTAATAAAAGTGTAACCTGAGACTCAACTTGTGATAAATGTGCAGATGTGGGACCAGAGAGACCACTAGGCATGTTGCCAATAGCACGGTGGGTTGCACATCGGATAGTGGGCGCAGAATATGAGGAAGGCGTAGACACCTTACCTGAGATGGAGCACAATCTGGAGGTGATAACTCGTGGAGTCCTAGAGTATGCCACTATTGATAATGTTCCACTGTGTTGGAAGAGACACACAGTGGGGTCTCTGCGAGACTGCGTCGGTTGTTAAGCCGAGTGAGTAGAGCGGTCTCGTGCTATCATGAGCACCGTGCAGACTGATAGTTTATCTAGTTCTTTTACACATTTTGTAGGCTTAGAAATCCAAGTGTCGCAGAACACTTTATTTTTTAATATTTTATTTTTTAGAAATCCAAGTGACGCGATATATATATATATATATATATATGCATGTTTTATTTCCTACTTATCTGTCCATAGAGTGATCAGTTTTATAAATGACACAAATGCTTATCAAGGATAAAATTTGCTAATGCATCTATTAATGTATTTAATTATGTGGAATATGTTAATATGTGATAAAATCAAAATTTATTTCCAGCAATCTAAGATGTAGATACATACACAATATTTATGGATTTCTCATTGAGTAATTATTGTTTAATTATAACACAACGAGTTGTGAATCCAACTTGACAACTAAATCCCTAATTCCAAGAGCAACTACTTCTGAGAAGAGTTCAATAACT
This sequence comes from Pinus taeda, assembly GCA_000404065.3. Taxonomy (NCBI): domain Eukaryota; kingdom Viridiplantae; phylum Streptophyta; class Pinopsida; order Pinales; family Pinaceae; genus Pinus; species Pinus taeda. Next base: position 188,328 of record APFE031277366.1, on the reverse strand, counting down.
GTACTATATTCAACAATATTATTGGTTGTTTGACCAAGGCAGATACCTTGTAAGTTAATCAACTCACCATTAGGGTCATACAATACCCATGCTGCAGAAGACAGGTTCCATGTGCTACGACAAGCACCATCAACAAAACCAACGTAATGGCTTGATGACATCTGCAAACTGAGTAAAATAGGGTAAGTAGAAAAACACATGTTTGCAAAGCAAATAAACACACCAAAAATAAAAAAATGAACACTAATGAATTAACACACTAATGTACAAAGGTCATTACATGAATTTCATGCATAACACTTCTTTAGGTACAACCCATTACGGGGCTGTGACAATGCATTTCCCTCATAATCACATAGCTCATAGGCACCTTTTTGTGAGACACGCTTGACGATGTAGGGCCTGTGCCACATGGTTTCAAACTTTCCTGCTCCCAATTTATCATTGGCTTGATCCTAAAGAAGGACTAAGTCACCTTCAAACAAAGTGCGAGGAGAAACGGTTTGGTCAAAATGAGCTTTGACTCGTTTCTTTTGAGCTTCAATGACCATCACAAAAATGCAACGAGTCTCGTCAAGCCTATCAAGATATAGTAGTCGCTCCTCTTTAGGTGAGGTATTCGGAAGAGGTTTGATAGCTATTTTAAGTGAAGGGATTTCACATTCGATTGGAAGAGTTGCCTCTAAACCATACACCAACTGGAATGAAGTGAGTCCAGTGGCCATCTTAGCAGAATTTTTGTAAGCCCAAAGAGCTGAGAATAACATCAAATTCCAATCCTTTTTTTGCTTCCCAATGGTACGTTGAAGGATAGTAATCAAAAGTTTATTAACTGCTTCAACCTCGCCATTAGCCTATGGATAATAAGGAGTTGAGCTATCATGATGAAAGCCCAAATGAGTAGTCAGCTCTGCCATCATGTGCTGAAGAAAATGTGATCCATGGTCGGTCACAATAGCTTCAGGAACACCAAAAAATGCTATGATGTGGTTAAAAAGGAAATGAGAAGAAGTAATACTGTCAGCATTGTATGTAGGCATCGCCTCGACCCATTTAGTAAAATAGTCGACACGACGATTATATAACCATGCCCCCCAGCTAAGCGAGGGTTACAAGTAATGAAATCAATGTCCCATTTAGCAAATGGGCCAATGGTAATTACTGGGTGTAAGGGTGCGGGTGGGGCGCGCTGCTTGCAGTTGAAAATATGGCATTCATGGCATTTTTAGGCAACTAGAATACAGTCTATAAAGATAGAAGGCCAGAAATAACCAACGCAGAGAATTTTCTGAGCAATGGCATATCCAGGCATATATGACCACCACAGGCACCAGAGTGGAAATCATTTAAGACCCGTTCAACCTCTTCTAGGATGAGTTACCTACGAAGAATAAAGTCCACACCGACCTGATACAATGTATCACCAAGGATCCGATAGGGTTGGGGCTGATTTCGAATGCGGTGTCAGTCAGATCGGGACAACTTAGATCAAAAGGTTTGGGTTTGGAGATAAACGATAATATCTCCATACCATGGGTCAAGAGTGCTGATCAAAAATAGAGTTTCATTAGGAATCTACTCAGTAAAACCAGTTGAAGTGCTTGCAGACGAAAGAGCATAGATCAACTCAGCAAAGACGAGAAATTTTTGATTTGGCAATAGTAAATTCCAAATCAAACTCTTGCAGGATGACGATCTATTTGGAGTATTCCCCCCTAGTAATTGATGAGTCAGTATATATGTCATGGGTAGAAATCACTATGGTTTTCCATAAAAGGATATAGTGTCGAAATATTTGGATGACATGAACTACCGACAAGGCAAGCTTCTCGACATGGGCATATTGAGACTAAGTGTCGAGAAGATTTCAGCTTAAATAATAAACCATGTGCTCATTTCCATCATCGTCATCCTGAACTAACACCATAGAAATAGTAGTATCAGCTGCAGCCAAGTACAGGAAGTAATCACGACGATAATCGGGGGGATGCAGTAAAGGAGCACTGATAAGCATGTCTTTTAAATCATTGAAGGATTTATGGGCAACTTCATCCCAATAAAAGGGACCCCTTTCTTAAGTAAGCAAGTAAAACCCTTGGCGAGTTCGGCGTAATTAGGGACAAATCGATAGAGAAAATTAGCCTTTCCCTCCAGGCTCTACAATTGCAGTAATGATTTCGGTGGGGGGTGAGGGGGTAAATTGACAATGCCCTCAACTTTCAAAGGATCAATTAGGATACCTTTGTGAGACACCACAAAACCTAAGAGATGGCCAGACTCAACACAAAACACACACTTGTGTGGATTGAGACGGATATTATAATGTCGACATCGTAAAAAGATGGATCTTAAGTGATCTAGATGGTCACAACGCTTAACAGAATGAGTTGGTAAGTTGTCGAGGTAAGGCTGAGCAATGTGTCGAATGTCGTGAAATGCATAAGGAATTTCTCATTGAAAGGTAGTGCCAACATTATTCAAATAGAAAGGAAGCTTTTTGTAAGCGAAAATTCCCCAGGGACAAATAAAGGCTGCCTTATGTTGATCAATGGGTGAAATGTTAATATGGTTATAGCCATAAAAACCGTCCATGAATGAAAAAATATCACTCCCAGTGCATTCGTCGATGATTTGATCGATAAATGGAGTGGGATAATTGTCCTTAGGACATGCGTAATTGATACTGCGATAATCAACACAGACATGGATCATGCCCTTCTTTTTGACAACAGGGACGATATTGGACACCCAATCCGCCAATGGAATAGGATGAATAAAACTTGATTTTAAAAGCTTCTCCACTTCTACTTTGATAGCAACAACCTCCCAAGGGTGCATAGGGTGAAGCCATTGTCAAACAGGCTTAACACCTGGATAAGTCGGGATCTGATGCACCACTATTGATCTGATGCACCACTATTGCTGGATCAATACTAGGCATTTCCTCGTATGACCATGCAAAGAGGTCTCATAATTCTTTAAAAAGTTGAGTATAAACCCTGACCTCATCTGGAGAATAGGAAACCCGAATATGAATGTTCTCAATGATTCCAGTGTTAAGAAATTTACCCAAGAACATAAATTAATTACGCAGAACTATTGAGAGAAGCAAATATAAAAATAACCAGCAACAACCATAAACACATAAATACACATGTTTATCCGGGAAAACCCCAAATCCGGGGAAAAACCCAATCATAATGAAATTTCATTATCCTTGGCCAAAACCCTGGCCAATTCGGCCAAGTGAGCCTTCACCGCTCACCTCCGGGCCATACATTACAATGAAGTCCTTCCAGCCTTTTATAGGCTCCATTACATATAATACCACAGGCAGAATACCATGGGTGCACAATACCATGTGCCCCAAAACCATCACTATTTAACCTCGTCAAATTTTGACTCTATCCTGAGTCAAGTTTACCTAACAATTTGATTCTGATCCATCATCTCTCAATTTGATTTGCTCAAAAAAATTCTATCAAACCTCTCAACTGCGAGCTTGACGAGAACCTCGTAGGTTCCAACACCGGTGGCCTCACGTAGCAGAAAACAAACAATTCTCGAAGCCACATGAACAATTTTCTTCTGCTGACCTTCTTTAAATAGCCCCAGGAATCCCGAACAATATATCGCAAATGCATTGATCTGTAAAAAAGGCTGCATTGATCTCATCAGGCACTATAAACCCTTGGCATCAAAGAAGCCCTTTGAAGCCAATATCTGGCTCTGATACCAATTGTTAAGAAATTTACCCAAGAACATAAATTAATTACCAAGAGGAATAAATATAAAATTAACCAGCAATAACCATAAACACATAAATACACATGTTTATCTGGGAAAACCCCAAATCCGGGGAAAAACCCAATCATAATGAAATTTCATTATCCTTGGCCAAAACCCTGGCCAATCCGGCTAAGTAAGCCTTCACCGCTTACCTCCAGGCCATGCTTTACAATGAAGTCCTTCCAGCCTTTTATAGGCTCCATTACATATAATACCACGGGCAGAATACCATGGGTGTACAATACCATGTGCCCCAAAACCATCACTATTTAACCTCTTCAACTTTTGACTCTATCCTGAGTCAAGTTTACCTAACACTTTTTATCCTTTTTTTGTAAAAATGTGAATGCTAAATCTTCTTGGTGATGTGGCAGGTGAGGTAGAGATGGTTGTGAAAGGTCAAATGGCTTGGGAGGCAAGTGGGGGTCTTCTCCTATCTTCCTACATTCTTTTTACACAAATTGGCCTCAAACAGGCCACTACAGGTCGTCCTATAAGATGTCCTAATGCTTCGCACAGGATGTCCTAATGCTCCTACAGGATCCCCTGTATTCCTACCGAATCCAACTGAGAGAAATAAGAGTGATTTGGTAGGTAATATAGGGCCTAGGGAAGGTGAATGATGGAAGAACCAAGGCAAGGTAGTGGCTAGGACTTCATTAGAGTTCATAACAGAGTTTGTAAGATGGTTGGATTTGCTCAACAAACCTTGAAAGTTGTTCTTATGGAATGATGAATTTGTTGAGGGACTTAGTATTTTTTGGTGATCATGGATGGATGAGGTTAGGCTTGGCTTGTGGTCATGAGATCTTCATGCACTATTGAAACTCCTGCAATACTTAAATTACTGACATTTATCCATGAATCATATCAAGCAAGGAAGATTTCCAATCAACTTAAGAAAACATAATTTCATATTTTACTTGCCTAGTTCATGCATGGAAATACTTGCAAAATATTGTGAAACACCATGTGATCTAATACAATGCTAGAGATATCATAAGTGATAACTAAAAACTATTCTTGAAAGCTAAAAAGATGCTGACCTAAGTAGGAGAAATCCCTAAATTCCATAAGAAATCAAAATTTTGTCTTTTTGGGTCTGAATAGGAGTTTCTCCTCAAACCATGGTCCCCGAAGGGATGAGTGAGGCAAAATCCACCTACCATCATTACTTTTGGTATTCTTTTATCTCTCTACTCTACTACTAAAGCTATGCAAAAATGGAAGCAAACTAATCAATTTCAACACTACTTGCAATTAAACAATGCTAAAATCAATTCAACAACTAATCTATGAAATAACCTAAGCATACAGGTACAATAAGAGGAGCCTTTGCTGCTAGGGTTGGGTCCTAACCCAAGGGCTTCATCCTTCTAAGTCAACTTAGTATTGGATCAACGAAATGCTCATTCTCATTATTATATTAGAAAAATTACATAACAATGTTTTGCCACAAATCTTGAACTTGAAAATGGTTAGTGCTCTTACATAAAAAATCTGAATCCTAATGAGGCTTTAGGCCTCCTTATTTATGACTACCTTAAATCTAAGGAGGCCTGGATTCCAAACTCAATATGAATAGGTCCTTAACTGTCACTGGCTTGGTTTCCTAGGATATCCATGACTCGACTACTTGCAACTTCGAGCTAGTGTGATTTGATAGAGGAATATTCGAATGAGTGAGTATCTAATGAGGAGTAAATATCTCCTATAATCTCTCCTCCTTGTCTCATTCAAGTTCCTACCCTTAATTAGCCAAAATTTCCATGATTTTCTCTCAAAAGCCTACAATCAATGCACATTAGACCACTAGACATAACATCTTACTTTTCCTCATCTCATTAAGGAAAATATAATCAAAACATGTAAGGAATTATGAGAAGAGTTGATTATAGTAAGCCTAGAGTTGTATTAAGGTCCATATACTTACCCAATGATGAGGCTCATTAGCACCCACGTATAGAAAGTATTTCTCCTCCTCCAAGAAACTTAATCTATATCCATGTCCTTCATTGCTCTTGTGGCCTCGGTGACATCCCATGCTTCTATTGTTTTTTCTTCATCCTGTGAATAAAATCCTGCCTTCCTCTCTATCTCTTCCCACTGCTTTCTTTCTTCTTCTTCTTTCCTTCCTTCCAACATTCCTAAAAGTAGTGGTGGATTGAGTCTCAAGCCAATCCAATTAACTTCGAGTCTTTGTAGAGCTTGCTTAAACATGGGATTTTTGTTTATTGCCTCTCTCATTCTCTGAGGACAATGGTTTTCTCTAATTTTTAGGTTGTAAGGGAAGGCGTTCCATCTCCTTTGGGAAGCTTGGATGTTGTCATCTCCTAGCAATATGAACATATCTTCAAATTGTCTGCCTACCTATCCTTAGGGAGCAAGGTACCTAGGTGCAAGCATAAGATCATTTGCAATAAGGTTATGGGTGATGATGACAACCATTTGATTAGATTTGTCAACTTTTATCATATAGGATTATGTCTCTTAGTTTTGAATTTGGGTCCCACACATTCAAATCTATCAAGGCCAAGTTTTGTAGGTAACACTCAGACATTTTTTCTCTATCTTCGAAGGTTCTTTGATCATAGAGATTGATGAATTGTCTATAGTAATGGAAGGGAATAGTGCCTCTCTTTGCTAAAGTTTTAATTTGGAATTGTACACATTGTTCTTTGAGACACAAGACATAAAACTTTGTTGTCATCTTGCACTGAATTTTCTCTAAGGATAAGATGGCCATAGCTTCCAACTGAGCTTTCGCCATTGCCTCTCTCTCCCTTATGTTGCTTAGTTCTTTGCCCATCTCCTTCAATTTCTCATCCATGTGGCCTAAATTTCCACTCCTTTTGATTTGGAAATTGTCATCCAGCTGTGTGTCCTTTCCCTCTCGTTCTCAAGTTAAAAGAATAAAAAATTATGTGGGATGACCCTATCCCCTTCAATGAACATGTAGTAAGAGTTGATATCGTATTGTGGACTAGGTTCTCTCAGTTCTAGGTCTTCCTTCTTTGTTTCCTGCTAAGTGATACCTTCTTGGTCCATTTTCTGAGTTTCCTGTACATTTAACCGAGTTTCTTGTAGGATAGTCTCTGCTTCCTATAAGTCTTTTTGTGTGTCCTCTAGGATGCCTTTTCCCTTTGATGATGAAGACCTTGTGACAGGCCTCCTAACATATGTGATGGGAGATTTGGGAGAGGCTTGTCTTGATGATCCTTCTCCTTGTTTTTTTCTCAAGAGGAGCTAACTTTTCTTACTTCTTTGTCGAGTCTTCAATGAAAATAAGAGTTTTTATGGGTGTTTGAGGTCTTCCTTGCCTAATCCTTGTGTTATTCTGGTCCTAAAACATAATGGGGTTTGTGTTTGTCTTTTCCCTTTTGACCTAATATGTGTACTTAGGGAAGTAAGAGAAGTTGCTTCCACCTTGTCTATGGGTTTCGAAGATACCCTTGGTGATTCTTCCCCTTCTTTTCCTTGAATTGTAGACCTCTATTCCTCCTTTTTTTCTATCTCCCATTTTCAATTCTCCTTCTCATCCTTGTCTTTCTCTTTCTCTTCTTCCTCTAGTTTCTCACTCTACTCATCTATCTCTTCTTTTGTTTTCTCTTCAGTCTCTTCCTCCTTTTCCTCCTCTCTGTCTTCATCTTTTTCCTCCTCTGTTTCCTCTTCATTTTCTCCTTTTGTTTCTTGATCCCTTTCACTAGTAGTGGGATCTTGTCATATTCAATATCTTTAATGGATAACTCTCCTATCATATCTCTAAACGTTGTCCATGTAATAGGGAGTCTTAGGTTTTGTAGAGAATCTTCTAGGTTAAGTTTGATCAACCCATGATGAGATAGTTGTTGATGTTTTCCCTCCTACACTTTGATGCTCATATCTATCAATGATTCAAGAAAAAACTAGGGTGTACTTAATCTATTTTGAGGAGGTATGTCAACTCCAAATATCATCTCTTGGAGGATTCTTAAGTGGTATCCATACACCACATTGAATGTCCTTTCACATTATATGTATTTAATGAGTTGTTAACTAACTTCATTCCAAGGGTATGGAATGCTTCCTCTTATAACCCCATTTTTGTCTTCCATTAGCTCCTCCCCTTCCAAAAATAATTTCTTCTTTGCAAGGGTGTTGTTACCATTTTCTTCTTTTCTCCAAGGTAACCCTAAAGGGAGTGTAGTGATTCTGCTCATAACTTCAAGGGTGATTTCTACCGATAGGCCTTTCACCACAACAGTGGCATGGGTCCTAGTGAGGGGTATGAGTAAGAGAAAAAATTCCCTAGCCACTTGATCATTGTATCCTCTCATCCTTTCAAAGGACTCCGTCCTTTTGTGCCTTGTGAAAATTTATACTATAGGAGGGTGGTGGTGAATTCTCACTGTGTTTGTGGGTTCTCCCTTGTTAAAACCCCTTTCATCTTTCCCTAGTAATTATGGAGGTTTGGATGAATAAAAATCAATCATTCTTGTAGGTGAGAAAGGATGGAGTGTTAACTCTGCAATACAATTCTCCTAGACTATAGTTTCCTTAATCAAATGATTATTTTTCTTCTTTTTAACACAAAAACATGGAAAGTATAGATGCTGCCTCATTGGTTATGTTCTACTAAGGACAACCTTTCATTTCTCATCCCTTAGTGCCCACTGATAATCCTATAGATTGACTACTGAGTATCTTGTAGGTTTTCTTGTAGGAACCTGTAGGTTTTCCTGTAGGATCTTATAGGTCTCCTTCACTGCAAAATGCTAACTATATTGTGTAGGTGTTGCTTCAAGAAATCCAAGAGTAACCTGTTTTGGATGAAAATTCTTGATATTTCTAATTCTCTCTTTTCATGGGAATGAATTTTTTGTTTCCTCATATGGTTGATTATATGGGATGGTGTGTTTAGTGTCTAAGTACGAGCACATCCTTTTGGACCATTGGTCCCACTATCAGTCCATCATGCCACCTTACCCCGTAATCATTTCCCAGTTCATTCCTTCATAACTTAACGACTTTTTCCCTTATCTCCTTTTTCTTATAATTTGATTGATGCCACATGTGGAGTGGTTTAACATTTTCCCCTTGTTGACTTGCCGAAGGTGGCAAAGTTAACTGGCCACCTTTGCTTATAAAAACAACTCCTAAATAATCCTACATTTTTTATTATATTGTGTTAACGAGAGAGCATGAGTAAGATGACATACCTTTGGGTAAGATGCTTTGATGATGATGCATGCTAGAGAATTATTTCCTATGATGTGTATTTGCTACATATCCTTCTTTGTACTAGCCTGCTTTGATGTTGGTTTCTTTTGATGTGGAGGTTCTGGATAATGATGTGGTGATCATGCTGCTACTGCTCAGCTCTCGAGGAGATTTTGAAACCTTAGAATGTTTTTTCTTGAGATGGATGAAACCCTGAGAAGTTTCCTTTGTCGATCAGGCTGCTACAGGACTTCCTACTAGAAACCAACAGGATGTCTTATAGCTGCCTTTCCCCTAAATGTTCACACCATTCTTCACTTGTGGAGAATGAGGATTGTTTACATAAGTGGAGAAGAGTTCTAGTGAATGGTAGGTGAGAGGTATAGCCTTAAGGTATTGTCCCTCTATCCTCTGTTCTCACCTTCTATTATTTCTTTTTGTTCTTTTCCTTGAAAACTCTATATTTTTTAATTGACTTATTGGATGGATTCAAGGGTATCATGGTGTTGAAAGGCATGGGGATGATGAGGTGGAGTGAATGTTTTATTTTTTGACACAAGCTTCTCATCCCCTTTGCTCTAGGATTACTTTTCCTCAGATATAAAAGCCATTGTAATTCCTATAGTAAACTCATGTAGGTTTTCAGGGAATCCTGTAGGATTACAGGGAATCCTGTAGAAAAAATAAATCTTGTGTAAATTGAGCTAGAGGAGTTCATAGATGGAAGGATGAATGACGTAATGAAGAAGATGAGATGGAGGGACTAAAATATGTATTTTTTAGGTCCTTCTATTCCTCTCCAGCTGTGTTGATCCTCCTCTTACTCACATGCAAGCAACATTTCCAAATTTTCCCTTTTTTTTTTTCTTTTTCTTGTTTTTTGAAAAAAACTAGTCTTCCCCCAAGGAGGTTTTCATCCTAGCTGTCTCCCTTGGGTGCCTCAAAAGAGGTTTTCACCAAAATATCTTCTTATTATTTCCTTTCTTCAACATCATTGGGCCACCCCAAGAGGTTTTCAACCCAACAGTGGGACCTAATTGCCTCATGGAGGTTTTCACCCGAGTCTCTTTATTTTTTCTTCTTTTTCTTTCTTTTCTTTTTTCTTTTTTTTCTTTTTTCTCATTTTTTTCAGGGACTTGTTGGGGTGGAATCTGAGACTTGCTCCACCACCATCACTATCTTGCTAATTCCATTGATGAATTCTTGCCCGGACAAGGGTTTCTTGTAGACCTTCAATCTATACCCATTGACAAGTAAAGGGATAACCTTTGCATCAATGGTTCTTATCTATACTAAACCATTACCATGGCATTTTTCTATGACATAAGGCACTAATCATCTAGTCCCTAAATTGCCTTTAAAATCCTTGTATCTAAAATCATACATCAAAGCCCAATCACCCTCTTGAAACTATTTTTCCTTTATGTTTTTTTCCTTCCAAATCTTCCTTTGAACTTGAGTCACCTCTATGTGCAAGAGGGCCTGCATCCTAAATTCATCTAACACATTCAACTAATGAAATCTTTATTTTTGTGCGCTCTTAAGATTTAGATCCAGTTTTGCTTCCATTTTTAAGGTGTTGTACTCAAATTCAATGGAAAACATGGCCTTCTTCCCATAGATCAGCTCATAAGGAGTGAATCTAGTGGTGGTCTTCTAGGTGGTATTGTAGGCCCAAGTGCCCTCAACTAATCTATCTACCTAGTCCTTTCTACTGCTTCTAATTACTTTGGTTTGAATGCCTTCCAGTGCTCTGCTTGTTCCCTCCACTTTCCCATTTGCTTGTGGGTGGTAAGGAGTGGAGGTTTTGTTCTTGTCTTGTGTTGGCTTACTAGATTTTAAATCATGTGAGATGTAAACTGATTACCATGATCAATGACCATTTTTCTAGGGTACCCAAACTTTTAAAATACATTTTCCCTTAAGAATTCAACCACTTTCTCTTCTGTTGCTTCTTTTATGGCCTTGGCTTCAGCCCACTTGGTTAAATAGTCAATGCACACAATGATGTACAACTCTTGCCTGGATGGAGGGTCAATGGGTTGAATGAAATCCATGCCCCACTTGTCAAATTGCTCGAAATTCACTTGAGGTTGGAGAGGAATTTCATCCCTTGGGGTAGGTTTCCCCATCCTTTCGCACCGATTACACTAACTAGTATACCTCCTCACATCTTGGTGAAGAGTGGGCCAGTAATCACCAACTTGTAGTACTTTGAATGTTGTTCTTGCTGCCGCAAAGTGACCTCTAGAAGGTCCATCATGACGGGTCAGAAGGAAGTCAAAGACTTCCTCCTCCCTAACACATCTTCTCAGAATTTCATCCGGGCATACCTTTAAGTGGTTGCCCCTAATCCAAGTGAATGTGGTGCTCTTCCTTACAATTTTTCTCTTTTCCTTGGCGGACAAATTTGGTGGAAACTGTGTAGACACCATGTAATTTTCTATGTCAGCAAATGATGGAAAAAGATCTGAAATGGTGAATAAGTGTTCATCCAATAACTAATCATAAACCATTCCTTCCTCCCTTGAAGGAAAAGTCAACCTAGATAAAAAATCCGCAACAACATTCTCCTTGTGAGGCTTATCAATAATATTTAAATCAAACTATTGCAACAAAAGTAACCATCTAATAATCCAGGAATTTACATCAGGTTTATTCATCAAGTATTTAATTGCAGCATGGTCATTATGTACAAATGTTTGGTAACATGTAATGTAATGCATAAATTTGTTCAATGAATGCACAACGACTAGGAGCTCATTTTCAGTCATTGTGTAGTTCCATTCGGATTTTGACAAATTGTTACTGATGAAGTAAATGTCTTAAGGTAGCTTGTCATATATTTGGCCTAGTGCTGCTTCTATGGCTTTGAGAGAGGCATCAACATGTATATGGAAATGAAGAGCCAAATTTAGGCCTCAGAGAATAGGTGCAGTAGTCAACTTGTTTTGTAGGGTGTCCAAGGCCTCTTGACAACTTTCTAACCATAAAAATTCAGAGTCTTTCTCCAAGAACCAAAATAAAGGAGAAGCCAACTTGCTGAAGTCTTTTATAAATATCCTATAGTATCCAGCTAAACCTCGAATACTTCTGACATCCCTTTGTTTTTGTGGAGCTAGGACCCTTTGGATTATGGCTATGTTTTTTTGCTCCACCTAAAGTCCTTTATGGAATATTGAATGACCTAGAACAATCCCTGTATCCATCAAGAAATTACATTTTTCGAGACGAAGGGACAAGTTCATTTCAATGCATTTTTTTAGTACCTTACCCAAATTGCAGAGAGCTTCTTGGAAATCACACCCATAGGGTGTAAAATCATCCATATAAATATCCAATGCATCATGGACTAGCTCGATAAAGATACTGAGGACTACCCTCAGGAAAGTGGCAGGGGCATTGCATAGGCCAAAAGCAAGGAACCTATAAGTGAAAGTAACCCAAGGATAAGTGAAGGTGGTTTTATCTTGGTCCTATGGGCTAATCTGGATTTGATGTATCCACTTAATCCATCTAAGAAAGAGAAGAACTTTTTTCCTACCAGGCCATCTAATACTTGGTCAACACAAATCCTCCACTTCCCATTTTTCTTTGGAACCAACACCAAAGGAGAAACCAATTAATTTTCCGAGATAGGGTAAATGAATCCTGTATTGAGCAACTTTTGCAGTTCTTTTTTGACTATATCCTTAAGAGCTGGATTCATTTTCCTTCAGGATTGTGAGACTGGTTTTCAACCTTATTTGATATAAATATGGTGAGTACACACCGAGGGGTGAACTCCATTTATTTCTTTGTAAATCGAAGTGACGACATCCAACTGTTCACTTATAATGTTGCACAACTCCTCTTATTGGTGTATAGAAAGACAATGGTTGATTTTCACAGTTCTTTCATGCATGAATTTTATTGTCTTGACATGAGTAGGGTTTGAATAAGCTAAGAATAGATCAATATGATGGTTTCTCTTGGTTTCCTTTATTAATTCCTCTAAGGACAAGGTGATAGGAGTTGGATTTTGGAGTATGTGTTCAATCAAGTCATATTCATCCAACTGTCCTCCTCCCATGGCAACCTCTAAGGTATAGAGTTGGGCTGAGTAAACTTCATCTTCTTCGTCCTCTTCTAGCCATAAAGGAAAACCATGTCCTTAAGATGGTTAAGCAGGAGGGTACAATACGAAATGCATGGACAAATGCCCATTTTTGATAGTCATATTTCCAGCCCTACAATGGATATAAGTATCGGTTGTGGCTAACCAAGGTATCCCAAGTATGAGAGGATAACCATTAAGCTTCGCCTCAAGTTTGAGAACTAGGAAGCCTGGAGGGTACTCGCAGGAGTCAATGGATACCATCACATCCTCAAAAATCGACTAAGGGGCCATTATGGAATGGTTTGCAAGCTGCAAGACTATGGTGGTATTTCTAAATGAACCATGGAGATTTAGTTTGAGCATGGTGTCCTTAGTCATTACATTAATGGTAGCCCCAAGATTAATCAAGGTGTGTGGGACAATGGTGTCATTGATGTACACATCTACTACAATGCTTTCTCTTGATGTGCATAGTGTCCATTTGTAGAGCAAGTGTTTGCAACATTTAACTATTGAAATCTTCCATCATATTTCCAATTTCACCTTTTATGGATGTGTTGGAAGAGGATGAGCTAGGCATTGGTTGACTACCCCTACTCTTTTTCCTAGTTTCCCTATTATGATTCTTAAAGACAGTCTTAATATCTTCATAGGGTGGTTGGTATATGTCCCCTCCTACTAGCATGTTTAGGGTATCTAGAAGATCTTCCCTTACCCCCCGAGTAGGACTAGCTTCAGTGACTTAGGATCAAGTGTGTACCTGGCCCTTTTGTAGCTAAGCAAGAATATTTCCTCATAATCCTCTTAGGATTAATCATACCCTAAGGTCATTCAAAAAATTTACTCTTTAGTGCCTTTGGACCTACAGTAGTCCTAATACTTTTTGTTGAAGGCTTGCAGCATCTGAGCCTAGGTTGTGATGGTATCCCCATCTAAACCCATGAACCAGCACAGAGTTGCATCTTTGATAGTGGATGGGAATAATTTCAACTTCTAATCACTAGTGGTGTAATAATAAATTCTCCATATGACATCAAACTCAAACAATAAAGTATCTACAACTTCTGAGGTCAGGCCATGAAAGTAAGGAAGAGTAGAGGGGCTTATGTTTTTTTATCTTGACATCACCATTGGTTTCTCTAATGGGAAAAGCACCCTCAATTATTACTCTCTCTCCAATGTCATTTCTATTTTCATCCATTAGGTCAGTTGGAATGGGTTCTCCTTCTTCTTCTCCCCCTCTAGGCTCTTTAAAAATCTTTGGTTTCTTGCCTATGGGGTCCTCCAACTCACAGCCACTAAAGAAGAGGGAAGGCTAGCTATTGGAAGTGGTGGGGGTATTTGGTAGAAATTTCCCCATGTTATACCTATTCGTATGAGGTGTGAAAAAAGCATTTGTTTTTTGTTTTGTTTTTCAAGCTTTAAGACTTAATTGTAGAATTGAAATAAGAAAATGAATTGACACTAACTACTTAATGAAATATTACTTGTAGAATGGAAAGGAAACCACACCAACTTACAATTACTTTTGCAAAAATGAAGCTAATAGCTAAATGAAAGAGATACGAAATTGAAGAAAGAGAGCAAAAATCACATCTACTCAGACACCTCCCCAGCAACGGCACCAAAAACTGATGAGCACCAGTATTTCAACAAGAATGCTACAACTCCTTGAGCTACCAGCTTTACTTTATTAGCTCAGGTTTCATACAAATTTGGAGTTAACAGTGTTGTATACATAAGCAGATGCAATGGGTCCACTCTTTGTCACTGTTCATTTGGTGATAGACCACTATGGTTTATCAAATTACCCTTCTATTGATTTAGTAGAAGTTTGATTACCAATGAAGAAAGGGGAATCTTACCCTATTTGGAAGAATGGAAATATTGTCTACTATAGTAATGAAAGACTGAAATAAATGCTTTAAACACACCACTCATATAACAATTTGTTAAGAGATCTTGCTTCATAAGAATTGTAAGCTAACATGTGTGTAATCCTAACTATCCCAGGCATGCAATCTGAAATAACCAAAAATTTTACTATTGTGCATATGAATGAACACAAAAAAATCCTTTTTCCTTTTTTTTCATTTTTTTGTAAGAATGCGAATTCTAAATCTTCTTGGTGATGTGGCACATGTGTTAGAGATGGTTGTGAAACTTCAGATGACTTGGGAGGAAAGTGGGGGTCGTCTCCTATATTCCTGCATTATTTTTCCACAAATCAACCTCAAACAGACCACTACAAGTCATCGTACATGATATCTTAATGCTTCCTACAGGATGTCCTAATGCTCCTACAGGATACCCTATATTCCTATAGGATCCCCTGTATTCCTATAGGATCTCATCAAGAGCAATAGAAGTGATTTGGAAGGTGGTATAAGATCTAGGGAAGGTGAATGATGGAAGAAATAAGGCAAGGGAGTGGCTAGGACTTCTTCATAGTTCAAAAAAAAGTTTATAAGATGGTTGGATTTGCGCAATAAACTTGGAAAGTTGTACTTATGGAATGATGAATTGGTTCAGGGAATTAGTAGTTTTTGGTGATCATGGATGGATTAGGTTAGGTTGGGGTTGTTGTCATGAGATATTCTTGCACTATTGAAACTCTTGTAATACATACATTACTAACATTTATCCATGAATCATATCAAACAACAAAGATTTCCAATCAACTTAAGAAAACAAAATTTCATATTTTACTTGCCTAGTTCATGCATGGAAATACTTGAAAAATATTCTGAAACACCATGAGATCTAATACAACACTACAGATATCATAAATGACAATTGGAACCTATTCTTGAAAGCTAAAAAGAGGTTGTCCTAAGTTGCAGAAAACCCTAAATTCCATAAGAAATCAAAATTCTATCTTTTTGGGGTTGAATAGGAGTTTGTCCTCAAACCATCATCCCTGAAGGGAGGAATGAGGCCAAATCCACCTGCTATCAGCCTTTTTGATATTATTTTATCTCTCTAAGCTATTGCTAAAGCTATGCACAAATCAAAGCAAACTAATCAACTTCACCACTACTTGCAATGAAACAATGCTAAAATTAATTCAACAAATAATCTATGAAATAAACTAAGCATACAAGTACAATAAGAGGAGCCTTTACTGCTAGGGTTGGGGCCTAACCGAAGAGCTTTAGCCCTCTGAGTCAACTCAGTGCTAGATCAAGGAAATCCTCATTCTCATTATCATATCAGAAAAATTACATAATAATGTTTTTCCACAAAACTTGAACTTGAAAATGCTTAGTGCTCTTGCATAAAAAATATGAATTCTAGTGAGGCTCTAGGCCTCCTTATTTAAAAAAATGAAGTCTCCAATGACTTCCTTAAATCTAGGGATGCTTGGCTCCCAAACTCAAGATTAACTGGTTCTTATTTGTCACTAGCTCAGCTTCCCATGATCTTCATGGTTCAACTGCCTGCAACTCCGAGCTAGTGTGATTTGATTGAGGAATATTTGAATGAGTGAGGGTTTAATAAAGAGGATCTATCTGCTATAATCTCTCCTCCTTGTCTCATTCAAGTTCTTGCCCTTAATTAGCCAAAATTGCCATGATTTTATCTCAAAATCTGCAATAAATGCACATTATACCACTAGACATAACATCTTACTTTTACTGATCTCATTAAAAAAAATATAATTAAAACATGTAAGGAATTATGAGAAGAGTTTATTTTAGTAAGAATCGAGGTGTATTAAGGTCCATATAGTTACCCAATGATGAGGCTCATAAGAATTAAAGCAAGAATGGAGGGCGAACATATTTTTCTTCTTTCATCTGGAGTGTGTTGAGCATAGTTGTGAGTGAATAGGGACATGTTCTTGCTCCCTTGTTGGTAGAGGATGCACCGTCTATAGATTTTTGCTCCACTGTGCGCGACAGAATATCCTGTTGACCTTGAATCTTAGCCAACTCATATAAATTGATGTTTGCATGAGTTTTCTTCATGTCTACCACAATTTCGTAGTCAAGAGTGGGTAGACTCACTAAGGGGTCCACCCTAGACTCACTAAGGGGTCCAGGGTGGACTGGTGTTCGTACGGTCTCATAGAGTGTTCTGTAATTTACTACTGATGGGTGTGATATTGTTTTCTGTTGTCTTTCTAGCCTTTCTTGATGTTTTCTACTTTTTAATGGCTCGTGGATCAACCTTCCTCAATATCTGAAGCTTATATCACATTTCCCCAAATGTAGGGGAGCACCATGACTGCTGAGATTGTATCAACCAATTTTATGTTGGGGCTGCTTCTCTGTGTTTGTCTTCTACGTTGGTTGTGAGAATTGATACATGTTGATTACCTATGCAGTGTTGGGTGCCTCATCAGGTGCAACATCTTCATCTTCATCCGTATCTCTCAGCTGGCACTGTGCACTGCTCACTACGTTTGGCATATGGTTGCATGCTGAGTTTTCAACTCATTTCCAATCCAAAAAAGACCCTTTTGGGTGATCATCTTCATGGAAGGAGAAAAAATCATCATTTGTGCATTGTTCTAACTAAAACACTAAACTGGAGCTCTATGTGGTTTTAGCCAAGGAATGGTTGCTACCTCATGACATGCTTCCTTTCTACTTTTTGGGAGGCCGGCTACTTGCATATGTGTTGATCATTCATTATTTCAGCTCAGACACTTATGTTGTCAAGCTATTGAGAAGATGAGTAAGGGTTTCAATGTCAATTACTTCCTTGTCTTTACCCTTTCTTACCATAGCTTGGGGCTTCCTCATTGCATCTCTAGAATATTTTGTAGGTTCATCATCCTTGATGAGTCCAATCGTGTGTAGATCCTTCTCTACAACAATTTCCTCTTCACAGTTTTCTAATAATGTTTGTTTTATAGCTTGCTTGACAAACTGCACAATACTTGTTGGTAGTGCAAATGTGGAGTAGTCGACAGTGATGGAGTCATGAAGTTTTGTGTCGAGTGAAAACTTGTTCAATATGTGAAATAACATCTGATTAAAAGCTTTTAAATTTTCTTTCGACTCCATCTTCAGAATGCCCAAATTTTTGTGAAATATGTTCGGGGTATTGTCATTAACGAATATTTCCAAAAATATCCATTTGAACATGACCCCGTTATGGATGGATTTGACAGGAAGGTTTTGACACCATACTGTTCTGCAGCCATCTAAGGTACACAAAAATAATCTGCATGTAATGTTGTTGTTCTGTACCTCGAGCGTTTTCAGCTATAAGTAGAAGTTGTCCAAGTGATCTTCTACCTTCACTATCCTATTAGGGTCATACTTTGTGAGCATTCTCTCCGAACTCTTTTGTATCCTGTGAAAACCACCCTTGAGAGCCAATGGTCCCTAAGTCATCCATTCCAAGTTTTGGTCCACCATTTCTTCTTCTTCTTTAACCTCCTCTTATTCTTCAGAATATGGTAGTTTTATTTCAGAGGCTATTGTTCATCTCTGCCTCCTCCTCCTCTGCTTCCTTCCACTTTGCCTCCTGTATTGGAATCTGAGACCAAGATCATGATGGTGTCTGGTTCTCCTTATTGGAAGACTAGAGGTTCCTCTTCATTCTCAACAACTTTTGCTACACCTTCGAGTGTGGCAAGAACTACTTCTTCCACTAATGATACAACAACTCCTATGGGAGTGGCCTTTGGCTTTATTGATGCATATGGAAGATCTTTTATTCTTGAGATCAGTCTAACTTCTTTCATGAACTAAGAGGTGATAGGACGAATAGAGCGAAGGTGCTGATACAAAATTTCATGTTCACATTTGGGAGGTGAGGATTAACCAGCTTTAGAGTTGTGGGTAGGTGAGAGGGAGTGCGAGTTACTTCCTTGACCAGAGGATTGATGAGTGGGGGTTGAGAGGACATTCCAATGCAAATAACTAGAGACCCTCCTTCTACCACCATAAATGTTGATGGTGCTAGACCCGCCAACATTTAGGGGATATAGTATGAAGTCCCAATTAAAACTCACACTATTTGGTGTAGGAGTCCCATCCGATATTATGACCCAATTGCTTAAAGGTTTGCTTTAGCTCTTGCTTGTAAAAATAGTGGGGTGTTGGAGCCACTGGTCGCTCCTCAAAGGAAAGACTAAAGACTCTCAAGCCTATGTGGTTGGAGCCAAGGTGAAAACTCTTTTGCATGTACAAACGAGGGGTATTTGTAGCCAAGGGTAAACCTGACCCTTATGAATATTTGTCTTCTCTCATGATTATTTGACTTACATGACTCTCCAACTTTACATGTCTCTTCAGATTTGCCTGTGGGGCTCTTAGACTTCAACATAACATTACAATGACTACAATAGTATGGTCCACAATAGTGATGTGGCTGAGATGGCTCATCACATGACTCGACACAACAAAGCTGGTATGTTAATACTACTAGTGGTGTCCATGTCGAGCTGCGGTGCTACTGAGTGATGGATGTTCCCTTGATGTATCATAGCTTCACTTCTGCATGGCAAGGTGTGTGGAGTCTTTGATGGTCTTGTTGTTCGCTTGATGTTGCACATGCATGTCTCTCCTTCGCCTGTAATTGGCATGCTCCATGTGTTCATTTGTTCATGAATAAGTGTACCTCCATGCACTCCTTTTTCATCTGGTTTGTTGTCACACCATGTCTCATGCATGTACTTGTATTTAAAAGCACTCATGATGAGGCCACATCAAATCTGGAAATATCCTAGTCTACCATCGTGCATTTTTTTCGCTTTCAGGTGCAGGTGATCGAGAGAGAGAAAAAGGTTCTGAAAGTATGCAGAGAACATTTCAAGCTGGGATGTGGGCTCTCAACATTGTCCATGAGAATTGCACAGAGGTTACTGGTAGGTTGACATGGGAAATTCGAATCGACAAGGACTATTTGTGGGATCTAGCTCAGCTGCAAGGTAGATATGTACAATTTTCTAAGGAGATAGTGGATACAATAGGGGGAGACTCGTAGTTAAAACTAAACAATTTCTTGAGGGAGGCTCATAGTGGGTAGCAGGAGTTTGCTGGCCAAAACTGCGGATATATGGGAGCTAGGCCTGCAAGACATCCCTGTGTAGTTTCTAGGTTGAGCGGGATGTTGTGCAGCTGAGAGACAACCTATTAAAACTGCATAGTTTTTAGGAGGAGCAACAAGTCGACTGACAGGGTGACTTGATGAGAAAACTATGCAATTTTTTAGGGCAGTGCTATGACAGGCAGCTGGTGTTTTTCTGACATTTCTATGCAATTTCTTTAATCAGTTGAAGTGGGCATGCTTGATAGCTTCTATGCAATTTTTTGGAAGTGTGAGGCCTGGGGTCACAACCCAATCAGAATCTCTAGTTGACCAACTGGAGGCTTGGTGGTTTTGCTTGTGGGAAATGCAGACTAAGATGGATTGCTGAGAAACTTTTGCGTTGTTCTGGGTGACAGTCATTTAGGTCAACTCAAGGATTGTGTAGTGCAAAGTGCCTTGGAGGGAGCCTCAAGCTCTCTACAATTCTAGACAGTAGCACATGTTCACTAATGGCTAAGACTGTGAAATGCATCTCAGTGGAAGTTCAACTATTGGGGTTGGTCCACTTGACATAGCTTCAAAAACATTACTAAGTTTTTGAACGAGTGACTTCATACGTGCATGACCTTGCAAACAAAAACTAAACATGACTTGATGACAAGACACCACCAACCATCAAGACAACATGCAGTTAATGTGACTGACCAATGGTGTGAGTGACAAGCATGAAATCTGTGAAGGATCATTGAATGACCGTGACAACACTTGTGTCACATGGCATACAACTTCGTTTTTGAGTGTGGCACATGCTTACATAGAGAATACAACTTATACAAATGAAGACACGTTGTTCATAGCTAGAACATGGCTGCAAGCATGGCATTTTCACCAAGAGGCTAAAAGATGTTGGTAAACGATCGAGCGAGGAGGGTGAAAAGACTCAAAATGAGCTCATGGGATGAGCCCAAGTGTTTTCAAACGTCAAGGAAAATCCCAATGAAGGCTCTGAAATTAGATGAAAGCCAAAATTTTGGAGGGTGTTGCAACCGCTACAACACACCCAACCAAGACACATTCGCTTGATGCTCACTTCTTGATCTAGGACTTTCAATGAATCACTTTATTGGAATTTATACACTTATTGTCTTCTATATTCTCCACCATTTTATATGAATCCACATCTAGGGAGACTTTAAGAGTCCTAGTGTCCATATAGATTCATCTTTGGATATCTATATAATCCACTATCCTAGAAATTCCATATCTTCCTCAACTTAAGGTACCACTTAGGTTCACCCATCAACTACTATTTTAGAGCATGCACTTCAACACTCTGTCATGCCATCCACTTGCCAATGCAATAGAACCAATTCCATAGAAATATATATACTTATGGATATTTGAAACTTCCTATTTGAATTAGAAGTTAAAAATGAAAATTTTTCCTAATTTTTTTATTCCTAAATCAAGTCTCTGCATCTCCCTCACCATGGAGGTGGCATTACATATGACGTGCCCACTTCTACGTGTGTCTATCATGCATCAACAAAACTAAATTACAATGCCATATTATAATTCAATATCATACTATCATAGCATTTTACTACATTAACCCGATCCACTTTTAGGTTTCATAGTGCTATTATGGGCTCCATTTAACAACCATGTGGTTTTCTATGTTGGTACCTTGCATGGGACTTCTACGATTTTAGGTAAATATTTGTTGGTGATTTTTCCCAACTACATGGATATATCAATCTATAGATATCCATATCATCCTCACTTTATATTGACTACAGATCATCTATATTTATTGTTGTATTTCTAATATATGGAATGTCCTTAACACTCCCCTATAGGTTAATTGCGACATTCAAATTTTTGCGAGATGAGAATCATGCCTCATTTTGGATCATACAACATGGGTTTAAGAAGAAGAATTTCAATCCCAAAAATCTAAAGAAATTATAAGATCTGATTAAGAATTCAAGCATGGTTCAAAGAAATCAAAGTCATTTCAATTGGGCATAAAATTCCCTAGAAGACTTTTGAAGTGATAAAAATATTTCATAGCCTAAAGGCATCTAAAAATGTACCCACACCTAAGATCAACCTCAGAGAAAGAAAAAGAAATGTGGAATTACCAAACCAGCAACCTCACCCCACTGAATGAGTTATTTTTCACTCATGTCTTGTTGTAACCTCATATTTAAAACTTCAGACACTTGCGGATAAGGTGGAGACTATTCTGATTTATCATGGTGGATAGTATTATGGTTTATCTCTAGAGGGAATTTTTCTTATATTGATCCTCGACAGTGAATCAGTAAACTATCTTGCATGGTTATCCAAACTATAGTAATTCCACATCTTTCCACTCTCAAATCATGCCTACAAGACAAGTCTACAATCTAATAATTGGCCTAGTCAATACCACCAAACTAGTATAATACATGAAAAGAATTAAATATAATTTTAGGTTTTATATTCAAGCTCACGAACCATACATGTGACATTTATCAGAGGTAACATACTTAAAATATTTCCCCCATTTGTAGATTTCATTCATAAAAGTTGTGGTAGTTACTAACCAAGTATAATTGAACAAACACATCTTTCTCATCCACTTAAGCATACTTATAAACTCAACTTTATAACATTAATGAAGGTTTAAAAAATCCTTTTGTTTCATTAAAATATGAATATTACCTTTTTGTATCACTTAACCATCAATGAAAAAATGAAGGAGATCCCTTTTCCACCCAACAACATGGTCATTAAAATTTTATTACATCCAACCACTTTGAGAAAGGAGTCCATGGCCTGAGAGAAAGACCCACTAAGGGATAGGGTTTAATGTAGGGTACAAATAATGAAGGCAACTCCCCTTCACAATAGAAATCAATATCCTTTCTTTAAAACACTAGTAAAAGTTTCATTAACAACTCACATTGCTACAACAATGGGCCTCCAAAGCAAAAGGGAGTTAGTCAATTCGTTTCTTTATACATCCCCTTTTTTAGTGTTTTTCATGGTTAATTTAGTCATGTTACTCTGAACTTCTGTTGGCATTCTAGCTCAATCTTAAGGTTTGCACACTAATTTCTTCACCCATTCACAACCCCATATAGGTTGGTCTGCTTCACAAAGATTTCTATCCATCTTGATTCATAGTTACACTCTCAATGCCTATGTGTGGATTCAATTTTTATTTCACTAGTTATGCTTCTCTATTTTCACAACTAAATAAAAATATGCAACATCAATCTTCTTCACTCTCCCATTCGCAACAACAGACAACCTCCCATGCTAATTCCATGGCTACTAAATTAGACTCTCCTCTCATGAGAATTTCTAACTATTATCTTGAACTACTTGGTTAGCTCGAAAGGATCCCAATTACTATGTTTCCCATACCTCAAGCATGCCCTATACCCCTCCCATTATTCTCATAATTGTTTATCGTGGAATAATTCTACTATGAAATCCAAATTTGGAGATAAGGGAAATCTAAAATTAAATTCAAGATAAAAAAAGAAACAAAAACAAACTAACTAACTTCCCAAGTTAAGCCTCTTAACTTTGTCTTACTCATAGAAAATTATGTTGAATACTTCATTCTTGTTTACAATAAATTAACACAAAATGCATATTATATCAAGCAAAAAATTTCAAAGTAATCATGTTATCTATATCTACCCCTTAAATAAAATTATAAATTCTCACCTTAAAAAATTTCATAAACTTCAAGCAATAATTTCTCATCTTCCTTTAGCATCTATCTAAAATCATATGTTTAATGTAGTATTAAAGCAAAATTGTAACTTTCTTTTTACCTTTTAGAATTGTAAATACACTTATTTAACTTCATTGTACAATGCTAATGAGAATAAATGTATAAGAAATATTAAAGGAAAAAGCATACCATTGTATTTTACTTAAACAATGTCTAGATAGTTTAATTCTTTTTGCTAAAATCAAGACAAATGAATATTATATCTTCAGGAATAAGTGATTTTATGTTCTATAATCATAATTGTATTATTTACCAGCCTAGAATCTATCTGACATTGGATTTGTCATAGACTGGGATGGATCAAATCCCTTAAAGTGAAAACCTTCCTTTTGTGATGTTGAACTTGAGGAAAGGTTTGCACCTTTAGGGGTTTTATCCCACTGAGTGTGTGATAAATCTTACATTAGATGGATCTAGGTTGGTTCCATTCTTGTGTGGCCATGGAAAATTTGGTGAACATCTAATTACTCTGTTCATTATAAATATGCTAAATATCTATAAGATTAATCTTGTCATTTTAATTTTTAATTTGCAATTACCTCATTTTGTTGAGATGATAGAGAGTGTAAATGACTATGTTCTTGTGCAATTCTTATTGTACTCCTATTACTTTTTCCATCTTTTCATATGGATCATATGAAAAGGGTTGTTGAAATCATAGACCATTCAAATCTTTAACTTGTACTGTTATAGTAAAAGTCACACATTGTCTCTCTTGCTCTCTAATATTAGTAGTAACTTTCTCCAAAGTCAATCATTTTGACTTAAAGAGTGTTAAACCCCAAGTAAATTTCAGTAGTAGTTCTTTCCTATTACCAATTTATTTAAGATAAAAATTTATGTATTTTATTTATGGTTCAATTACAGTAACATAGAAATCAATGCATGTGATCAATAAAAAAGAATTGTGCTTATAATGAAATAAATACACACTATTAATTTAATTACTTTGAAATTAATGTACATCATACATCTAGTTACCTCGAAAAAAAAATAATGTCGACATTAAAATCGATGCATCTAGTGTAAGCATTCAAATAATATTAGAAATCAACATCTACACTAAATATCAATGCATCTAGGTTAAGAAATCAAATAAGATTAGAAATCAACATCCACATTGAAATAAATGCATCTAGTTGAAGAAATAACATAGAATTAGAAATCAATGTTGATACTAAAATCTATACATCTACTGCAATCGAATAGGATTAAAAGTCAACAACTAAATTGAAATCAATGCATAGAATGCAATCAATAAAATAGGATTAAGAACCAACATCTACACTTAGGTTAATGAATACTAAATAACATTGTACCTCCCCCTCCCTCATTTCCCCTTTTCTCTCTCTCTCCACCTCTCCCTTTCTCCTTGTCTCTCTCTTCCCCTGCCATATATATCGGTATTTCTCCCTCCATCTCTCTTTGTTTACCTCTCTATCTCAACCCCAAATACACAGATTGTTTCTCTCCATATCAATGTAAGTCTAACTCCCTCCCTCTTTCTATCTTTCTTAAAAAATTCCAAAGTAAATGATTTCATGGAAAAATAAAATAGAAAAATATTTAAATTTATATATTTTCTATTTTTTTTATGATCTGATTTCTAATTACCTAGAAAGACAAATGATGTTGGTACATGAGAATATAGGTGAACTTGTCTTTATAGTCATATGGTACTTCATGGTCATATAATATTATTTATTAAAAATATAGCATTTTAATTTCATAAAAATAATTATTCTAATTTAGTATTGTAATGTTTCCTATTAAAGGTATTAATTCCTTAACTTAAAATAAAGTATTAACAGTACATATATTTAGATATTTTTAAAATAAAATTTACCTATCATTGCTATGCTGTGCTATCATTTTAAGAACGAGAGTATGCTATATCGGAATTTTTTAACTAAACTCGGACACAATTATACAAAATCGACAGAAACAAAAGCACTCCTTGGTGAATGGCGCAGAACGTAAAACATTTGTAATCAACATTGTTGTACTTAATTTAACCCTTACGTTCTGACACTTTGAAAAATAAAATGACCACTTTACCACCGTGAGGAACTAGAGAAAGAAATAAAGAATTTTTATTTTTTTCCTGTCCAATGTTACAATAATTGTGAAATCTCACGATAAGTGGTTTTAGCTTTTGGACAAGTACATTGAATTAATAGAATTAATAGCTAGTTGTTAGTATAAATTTTTTTATTGTTTTTGAAGCTGTGACAGTATAAAAGAAAATATTTTCTGTTTTCACTTTTCAGCAAATACATACTCTTTTCTATCACACCTATTTTTACGTTTTCCAACACCTTATTTCCCAACAAAATTTATCACTACCACAGCTTACCAAATCTTGAATATATACACATTCCATGGCTAAAGATTAAATGCATTGTTCGCACAATTCCGTACAACACAATCTATCAATCTATCTGGGATTTGCCTCACGACGAAATTTTGAGTTATAGACTGCGTTGTATTGAAACGGATATAGAAGAAATAGCAGACCAACATTATTGAAACGGATCCCTCAGGGACAGGAAGTGCTGGAATAAGAGAAGCTGTCATTTTAATTGGCAATCAGAACCTTTCTAATGATGAAAATTCTACCCACTACAGATAAAAATAAGTAAAAGGTCCTCGATGTCCAAATGGTGCGCATAGAATGAAATCCGAACACGTGACAGATCACAACTGAACCGGCATTTTAATTACAAATATAATAGGAGGTTCTACACATTACAAATATAATAAAAGGTTCTCAACCGCCCAAATGTTACGCATTGAAAGAAATGAGGACACGTTACAAATCACCAAAAGGTACGTCCCAAGTGTTGCGTATATAAAGACATGTAGCCTTTTTATACATCACATTGAATGAGATAGATCCCTTCACTAAATCTCTCCACACAGCCTGTTAAACCGAAACCCAAACCACCCTTAACCAGGAGGACACTTCCACTATGAAAATCTCTAGAAAGCATATTCACAAATAAACACTCGGAATATTCATGCAGCTATGACGGTCCTAATGTAAGGCAGGAAAGTGAAATATTACCAGCGCTCATGGAACTAAATCTCTCCACACAGCCTGTTTAACCGAAACCCAAACCACCCTTAACCAGGAGGACACTTCCACTATGAAAATCTCTAGAAAGCATATTCACAAATGAACACTCGGAATATTCATGCAGCTATGACGGCCCTAATGTAAGGCAGGAATGTGAAATATTACCAACGCTCATGGAAAATTATGGGCTTCTTAATGCTAATACAATAGAAGAGGGACAGCAGCCATGCATGCAGTACGTTGTTTCATCATTTCATCTTCTCCGAGCGGCGGTGTCTCTCTGCGCATTGAAGTAAACAGCAGCAACAGGCAGCCCAAGTCCACTGTGTTGTGCAAAGTGCCTGGTGTTGAAATGGCGGCGTGATGGAGGAGGAAGCACCGTTTGCCGACCTTTTTGCTGGAACAGAGCGAATACGTAGCGATGGATCCCGATGAACGGCCTTGGAATCTCGTAACTCACAATTTCTGTACCTGAAGATGAATATTTAATAACCGTGATTGCTTACCATTCGTCTTCCGGCATTGTTAATAATAATGATACGAAAACCAAAGATATAATCCTGCAACTCTAAACTACCATGCACTGATGCACATAATTTTAGTGTCCTTGTGAGTGTATAGAATGTTTCATGTGTACAAATGCAAAAGAAAAATATGCCTATTATCTTATGTCGAAGAAAAATATGCCTATTATTTTAGGTCGAAGGAAGAGAAATTTTGTTACAGAGGAAATCAAAATTTTCACTGAAATTTGGTAATAATTTCAAGTAAGAATGGTTTTTTTTGGTTATTTAAATGTATTTTTAATGAATAAACAGAGTAAAATGGTTGAAAAACTCTTTTATTAAACAACTCAAACTGAAGTCCCTGTTGAATTTTGTTTAAAAAACAATTTCATCTATAAATTAGGCTACTTTACCCCCAAAAAAACAAGTTTGATATAGAATTTAAATACTGAAACTAAAAGGCCTAATAATTATAATTAACCAAAAAATGTAGTGAAAAAATTACTTCATCTTAAGTTAGACTACTCCGCCAAAAGACAACTCTGTCATGGTATTGAACTACCGGGAATGTAAGATAAAATTGGAATTTAACTATCGGGGATGTAAGATAAAATTAAACAAGAAAACTAAATGTCGAAATTCGGGTATTGCAACTAAATAGCAAATAGAAGTCCTCACACTATCTAGCCACAGATCTGAAGCATGAACCCTAAGTGGTGGAAATCGAAGCAAAAAGATACTGGGAACGAGAGGGAGGCGACTGTAATCTTGTTTGCAGAGTACTGGGCACCGTTTAGTCTTTTAATCTGAGTATGCAGCCGGTTCTTACCAAAGGAATTCGATGTTGTTCCAGGGATATCGGTAACTATCCTGCAAAACATGACATGGATATCTAAGGCGTTATAAATCTAGTAATGATGGAAAATCATATTTTCAACAACTACAGAGGTTCTGAGTTCAACTGAACGTCACTGTCGGTTTGTCCAACAACATGTTCATTGATATCAAGAGTTAGACATTAACTGCTACTTTGTAGAAGAAATTGCACAATATACTTGCATACCATTGTAGATATTCCCGTTCTGTGGGATCGCTGGGACTGGGAGCATCTGGATCCGTCATAATCTGAAAATGACCAGTAAGAAATGAGCATAACTCAACCAAGCATTATTTGCTCCTTATTCTCCTTATTTCACAAATAAAGGATGGGGATAACGTGAATCTAAAGGCCTCCAAAGAAGAGATGTAAACATTGAATACAAAAACAAGGCTGTCTGAGAGCAGAAAAGCAGAGCAGGTGTAAATAAAAAATTAAATTTACCAGAGTATAAAATGTGCGCATATCACCACCTATAACTTCGACATGGGGAGGCGCTGTGATAGACGAAGGCATTAGCTCGAACCCGTTGTTGACCTGCATATTGGAGTTATAAACCACAGTCATCTTTACGCTAGGTGTGAACATATCTAAAACGTCGCCTATAACTCCCCCCACTATCAGTGGCCCTGTCAATCTCGACATCTTTGGGCTAGCCTCACAACCAACTACTTCTTCTAGAAAGCCACACAAAAATTGAAATGGTACTAATTTCTTTGAGTCTCAAACAAGTCGAGCGATCACACTTGTTATATACTGGCCATCCCATAATTCTTATACCAATAAAATTCTCTCGTTTGTTATTGGAATAAAGTCGAGGTATCATCCAGGTATCATCTTTAGACCAGAAGGGTCTTCCAAATATAACACCATTTGCGTGAATTCCGGTAAAAGAATTCCGTAAAACACAACTTCACTGAATAGTTAGCAACTTTCTTGTGGGCTCCGTTGAGGATTTATACCATTGGCCAGCAGCTTTATTCTGGTGGCCCATTAAAGAATATATTCTACCGTAGTTTGACAAACATAGTCTGGCTTTTTGGTTGTTTATATAATTTCGACTTTTGCAGTCGAAGAAAAAGTAGGAGCTTAAATACTGTCCTGTTTTGCACATGAATGGCCTATGAAATGAGTTGTATAGGCACACCTTTACTTGCATGAATGCTTTTCATTCCTACTCTTAGAAATCGTAAGACAGTCAACTACACAGTATTCCCTCTGGAGATTTTATTGTTCATGAGTGTGATGGTTGTCTCCTCTGATGAAAATAACTTACCACGTGGGTATGGACATCATAGATGAAAGGAACCATTTTGATTGAGTTTCTTTTTCTTTTCCCACATCTAGTTCATTGCTTTTATAACTCGTCGAATCAATTTTATTAGCTTTGTCTATATATAGAAAATTACTTTTCTATAAGGAGTTATGTATTTGTATGATGCTTTTTTATTGAGATACAATTGATTTCCAGCATGGAATACAATTGATTAGTCCCTTCAAAATGCGTTGCATTGTTATCCTGCCTGTGTTTGGCATGTTATGTCATGTCGGATTTAAGGCCAGTAACACAATTGGAAAGTCACTTCTAAATGTCCACGAGTCTATTCGTAAGTCTCATCTTGTTTCATCATCCTTTATCCATCATTACTGTGTTTCATATACTAGGCAGTAAGAAAATTCATGGTCACTTCCAAACGCATATATGTTTTGTACATATATTCTTACTTTTTGATAAAGTTTATTATGGGCAGTAAGAAAATTCATAATCACTTCCGAAAGATTATATGTTTTTCAAATTTATTTTCATGACTTTATGATAAATTGTATTTAAAATATTTTATAAGATAAGGTTGTAATAATAAAAAAATAATTATTATAAATATATAAAAGGTAAATGTTAAATGCATTAATAAGAATAGATTATTTTAATTTAGATGAGGATCAAATTCTTAGACACATAAGTGTTATATTTTTATGAGTTTAGTGTATGATAGATTTAGAATTAAAATAGATTTAAGTTGTTTTGTAATACACAATGTGTGTGAAATTATGAAACAAATCACCCACCACATTATATTTAGTGAAGCATTATTGAAATGTTTTAAGGTGTAAATTTTTTAGCAATTTTTTAATCCTTTTAAGGTGCTATAGATTTACATCCAAGTTAAAAAAGCTAAAATAAGATTGGAAATATGGAATAGAAATCCCTAGTTAGAAGGAAAATAAACTATCTTGTTAAAAAATTATCCATAAATTAGTAAGTTTTTCTCCACCTCTTTTTATCTAGTACATAAGTACCAATAAAAGAAGGGTTCACCACACTTTTATAGAACAAAACAAATCAAAAGGTACCCAAACATCACTTATTATTATTTCTTATTTGTGATTGCAAAATAATGTTTATTAGATGTCCAAATATATAATAAATAACCATTCCAAGGTAGTTAAAGAGATTCCTAATGGTCTTCCATTTGCTAGAAATCCTGACCATGTTATTTATTTGCAACATGGAAGTGTATCCCACCTAACATTATCCTTTGCGTGCATCCATATGAATAGAAGAGTGATATTGACTTTATGGTTTAAGGAATGTTAGGGGTGGCATCATTCAATCTACCTAGAATTGATTTAGGAAAAAAATGACTATTCCTCGCTCTTAGAGACTTCAATGGAATTTGGAACCTCAATACGTTCTTCCCGAATTCCATATTGATCTAGCTAGAATTCCAAATGGAAATTCTACCCAACTCTACTCTAAATGAGTTTTATCAATTTCGTTTACTTCCTCTACAGTTTCTCACACATATTATTTTTTTCCAATATGAATTAATGCACATATTTTTTTATTTTCATAAATAATTGTTATTCACCATATCTCAAAGCATTTAACGTAACTCACATAATAACAAAAAGAGTTATACACAGAGCCTTTGGAAAAATTGGTAGAGAAAAGTCTATATGTAAATCCATCCAAACGTTCCTTTTTAGATCAATAAGTGGGATATTTGGATCATATTGTATACCATGAGGGTGATAAAAGTTGATCTTGACAAAATATATCTATGAAGAAATAGATAATCCCAAAAACCTTTAAGAAAACTAAAGGATTCTTACGATTGATAAGATATAACCACAAGTTTCTTAATAATTATGGTCAAGTAGAAAACCTTCTAACAAAAGTATACAGTAAGGAAGCATTTTCTTCACCTAAAGAAGAAACAAAATATTTTGGAAAACTTAAGCAGCCTATGTCTACAACTACCCTCTTGGTGATAGATGAATTCACAAAATCCTTTGTTTTGGATTGTGATACCTTAGGGCATGGAACTGGTGGAGTTTTGATACAAGTAGGAATGCCACTTTCCTTTGAAAGTCACAGAATTAGAGGAATTGTGTAACACCCTCCTCCAACATCTACTCAAGCAACCGACCAGCTGAGGTAAACAGGTGACGAGAGGCCATTATGATATCACTCGAACTTTGAAGTCATGTTAAGGAAGTTGAACCGATGGAAGCATACCCTGTAAAAATTCAACATCATCATTAAGATCCTTAGAACCAATCTAATAATTTTATGAACTCGCCCGTGAGTCCCACTGACATTTTGAACCAGTTGACCTCTGGATGTTCTCATGTTATGGGCATGCCAACATTCGAGGACATTTACATGCTCTCGTAGGCCTCCGAGTGAACGTCTAGGGACTATTTTGCTTAGTTATGTGCCAGCGTCCCCGAGACCCTGAGATTTAAGCTATATTTTCAGTTCCAGAGCCTAGGTCAGAGCCCAAAATTGAATGACATCTTAAGAACAATAATATAACATGGAAATAATAATACTAATGGATTTACTTGAATAAAAACTTGACTAGACCCCTAGGTGTAAATAATAGGTTTGAGCATAGGGGTACCATACTTAGCTGAGAATGGCTAAGAAGTATTGATGGCTAAGAAAATTACCTTCCATTTCATCTGTTAGGTCATAGATATATTTTTCATTCATAGAAAAGTAAAAATATGATGAGAGTTATACATAGATATTATCATAAAACGCATATACAATCAGCGTAATAGCAACAAAAATACCAGTGAAATCATAATGATATGATACACATATAATCCATTATAATACTCGTAGAAATAGAAGGAGAAATAACATCTTATTCATGAAGCAAAATCCAAACCTAGAATGGGACTTCGATGTTTCACCCAACCCTAGAATGTTTGAGCCAAATCTTTCTTCAACTATTCATCCCCGCACTATATAACAAGCATGAATGTGGGATCTCATAGAACATATCAATCCAAAACCATCCAGGGCTTGCAGAGGCCATCCACCTCAACCCATGAAACAATGATTCCACCTCATGGTCAGACATCACAAAACCATCATCAAATCGGTCTCTATCCAAGCCTTCCAGGGCTCTAGAGCATGTGTTCAACCAAGGCACCAAGACTAGAAACTCAACCCACAAATTTTGCTAGGCTCCAGAGTGTTTGTCCAACAAAGGCTTCAGTACTAGTAGCTCAACCCACCAAGGTTTCTAGAGCATTTGTCCGACCAAGGCTACGAGTCTAGTAACTCAACCCAAGTTGTTATAGGGATCCAGAGGTTTTTCCAAGCAAGGGTCAATGACTAATAACTCAACCCATGCTAAGGAAACAAGAAAACCAACCAAAAGAAACAATGAAGATACACCCACAATCTCCATGGCTATCTAGCAAATGGTAGGGCTAGGCAATCCAACATTAATCTCATTCATCCTCCATGCCAATGACAAATCAAAACAAAAAAACCACATGCATATTTCATGCATGCCAAAACTAGTGATGAAAACATATATGAAACTCAGTACATGCAAGAAAATCCCACTATAGTTGCTAATCTTGATGTCCTCTAGTCCTTTCCTACTCTTCCTTTGCCTTGTTGCTGCAAAAATAGAAGTTTTCCACACCTTATGAGAGTGCTCCAAGAAAACTCTATCTATCCAAGAGTATGAGAGAGAGAATAATGAGAGAGCTCCAAAACTAAATTGACCAAGCTTACACCAACCAAGTCTACCCACTAATCCTTAAAAGCCTTTTGATTAATGAGGCCTCTATTTTCTTCAATTTCTACTATTTTTCCTTCAGTTCTCTCCTCTCATGCAGCTTGTGCCTTCCTTTTCTCCTAATTTCCACCATTTCCATAAATAAATGTGCCAAAATGACATTTTGCCTTTCCAAAGCCTTAGCCATTTCCTTTGCAAATTTCCTTAGCCATAATAAACTGAATGAACAACCACTAGGATATTCTACCCACCATTCAGTTTGGAATACGTGTCCCATCCCGTGGCCTTATAATTTTTAGATGAATTTTCTACCAGGGATATTACAGAACCCTCCCCTTTGGGGGAACACCGTCCTCGGTGTCTAATGAAAGCTATAACCAACAAGACTACTGAAAAAAACATACTAGCCATGGAGATTTATAACACATCTAGTTGCACTATTTAGAATGACCACTTTCTAAAACATGACAAACATACCGTTTACTGGAGCTTCATAACAAAACTCACTACAATATTTACAATAATAACCACATATACACATTTTCTCCAACCAACAAATAATCATAGTGTTTATGGAGCTTTATAAATATAACCTGATAAAATATTTACAATGATATACACATATACACATTTTCTTAACCATCAAATAAAAGGATACAATGCCTACATCCACAATAAGGACATCAAAAGGCTCACACCTCCCCTGTCAATGTAATACTAGGATTCATGTCTTTCCCATGAAGTCCAAAATCCAATGCAAGATCAAATCTGCATCCAATGTCTAGCGCTACAATCCAACACCATTTGTCCTCTCAGTGAACAATTGCCAAGTCATTGTTGCAGGGCACACTCCAAATGTGCATCTGATTCCACCTAGAAATGTGAATGACGAAAAAAAAATATCCCCGACCTTCCCTTCTCTGCTACATAGTCCCTTGGGAAATAAAATCACCCCCTTTCGTGCAGTCACACACCTTACAAGCTCTGTTGGCACCCCCATCTTCAGTAGTCAATCCCTTAGCAGGGCTTGCTCACATCAGAAGATACAAAAACTAAGGTATATTCATGCCTTAAACCATCATATCGGTGATAGCATGCTCATGGAAATCAATGGACATTATTAGCTACTAGTGTCCCACAATGGCCCTACTCTTGAATGTTTTACTAACATACTATTACATTTTCCAATTGCTTTATTGTTGCTACTAATTGTTGTTGTTAGTTTCGACCACCCAACTAGGAATTTCTATGCATCTTATACCAAGCATATAACTTCCATTAGATTAAAAATAAATTGAAATAACTTCAAATCCTACCTCATTGGTGGCCCATCAACATGGTACACTTGCATTTCTTTTCACTTCCTGTCACAACAAGTTAGACCAGCATCTTTGACCAAATCATCATTTATAAACATATCACATCACGTTATCTCAAAAAACCATCATCATAGATCAACATCATAGATCACATGTAACCATGATAAACTAGAATCATAGATCACGTGTAATCATCATAGACAAGAATCATAAATAACATGCACAATAAAATTAAAATAAAATATTGATACTTATCCTTTAGTCGATCCTTAGCTTCTACATTTGTCCTTATTCTATATGCACACCGGATTAGTTGCCACACCTAAAAAACACCCAGTTCCTTCTCCTCAATCACATACAAATACACATATTATTCATCACACGCATACAACCACACATGCCATACAACACCATGCAATACATGCATATGAACCTAGCTAACACACATACACCTATAACCAGTGTACAACACAACACAATACATGCATCTACACCTAGTGTCCACCACCACACAATACATACACCTACACCTAGTGTAGGACACAACACATATATAAACCTAAACTCGATGTAAAACACAATAAATCCATGTATACCCAATGTACAATGCCACACAAATACATGTACCTACATCTGGTTCACAACCTAACAAAATACATCTATACCTGATGTACACTAGCACACAATACATATATGTACACAGAGCACAAGAAAACAATTACACATGTCATGATACCATGACTATACAATGCACATACATAGTATTGCATGCCTGCAACACAGCATGTACAACACACACAATACCACATGTACACCAGTACCATATGTACAACACATACACAGTATTACATGTACAAAGCACGAAATATGCAATGTGTGCACAACATCATGTGTACATGGCACCACCTTCATAATGTGTACACAATCCCACATGTACATATTACCAGATGCACAACATGTACATGACACCACATGTACACAGTGTCACATGCACGACAGATACACAATACCACATGCACAGAACACCACATGTACAACATGTACACGAAACTACATATCCAACATGTAGATAGCACCATATATACCCAACACTAAATATTAAACATTTGCACAACACTATATATACATATCATTTCATAAACAACATGTGCACACACTATATATGCACGACACCGCATGCGCACAACATAATACATCAAACATGTAAAACCTATATAACATATGCACAAGACTAGTAGCACACATCCAAAACCACATTGTTTCTACCAAGCAACCTTGCTTCCATTGTCTCTCTACCATCCATGATTGTCCTAGCATGTCGTAAAGAATTTTTTTTTCATTCTGTTTATGTATCCTTCAATGTTACCTGTCATAACATAAACATAAGAATAATACAAGCATACAATATCAATTCATATCCATGTGATACTGACCTCATATATCCATCATGAACTCTTCCCACTTGATTCCCATAAGACCAGGAACATCGCCATGTCAGTCAGTTGCATAAGAAATCATTCATCCATAAGAATGATCCCTGAAAACCTTGTTAGACAGTGACATAGATACATAGATACATAGATACATATACATAAAAACTAGCATAAAAAAATCATGATCTTGTGAGACAACGATATGCATACATACACATACATACATATAAACATAAACATAAAATAATAATGATCTAGTCATTCAATGACATAGATATATGCATATGTACATATCAACATTAGGATAAAATCACCATGATCCATGATGACCTTATTAGACATGACATAAATACATACATAAATGTATACACATATCAATATAATCAAGATCACAACGTAATTAATAGATATCATAAAGTCAAGGTTATTATAACTCCCTTTATTCATGCAACGCATGAACAACATCAAGAACAACAATTCCCAACATAGACAAGGCATCTAATCCCTTAGATCCATTTACTTCACCTTTCCTAATTACTTTTCCCATGACTATCCCACCATCATCCTTTTACACCAATGGACTAAACCACTACAAGCGATTTCCATATTCTTAGCTTCATCTTCCCTTACACATGTACTGAGATTCATCTAGGTCTTACATTACCTGCTTGGTTTCATTCCGCTCCCCCTAAGGTCCATTAACTTTCCTCTTTTCCAACCAATTCCGAAGACTCTCAAAATAATAAAGCAATTACCGAGAAGCAAACAAGTAGAAAACAATGGAAAACCAACAACAATACGACACCACAAACAAAGTGACATGACCACGCCCTAGACATAATGAAAATACAAATCAAGCATAAGAAAATAAAAAAACACTAATAACAGAAACCATGACTAAATCCCCATGGTTCCCAATGCTTCTAAGGGAAATCTTAACCTGAGCCTTCTTCAAGATTTCATGGCAGTATCTCTTGCCATGCAACTCCCTGCATCACACTACAATAAACACATAATTTTCAATGTATAAATAAATATAATAGTATACTAGCTACCTTATATTTTTATTCCAAACACATTTCTCACAAATGAACACATCCACACCATCTATCAAGGGACTTTGATTCCCTTCATAGATCCACCTGCAACTAGAGACAAGCTAATATACCTATCAAATACATCTCCATGAATCTAGCACATATCCACATAATGTTAAACAATATTAATGTTAAGAAGAATTCCTATATGCAAAGAACTCATTTGTTTGGAATTAGGGTTTCGAAACATAGCCGAAGGAATTCTTTCCCAATTCCTTTATTTTACCTTTCTAGGTTGCTGCAATCGAGGCTTACTATGTACGGTCACATCATCCAACTATTAGCTATATAAACACATCAATTGTTACCTTTTCATGCTAATAGCAATCATGTTTCCTACAACTTCTCACACACGTCAAACACATGTTCCAAATATAAAAAAAAATTATATCTATCAATTTAAAATCAACCTTTACCAAGACTAACAATCAAGCCATAATCAACTAACAATGATAAGACATAATACTACAGCTATGACCCACTACACTCAAGTACATATCGGTTGTCTCAACACATATGTATTAGAATTATCTTAGAACAATATCGTTTGAACACATACACATATTATGAAATTCATCAAATGTTCAACCAACTTGCAATCATACCATGTTAAATAAATCAAATATATGACATAATAGGCACCAAACTCTCAAACACTAAATAGACATCATAATAAAAAAATCAAGCACAAAATAGATGACATAAGCAAAGTCATAGCTCAATGTATCTTAGGGGAGGTGATCTTGTCTGCACAATCAATTCATATTAGAACGATATAACTTCATAACATATGAACACAACCCCAAATAAGGTCATGATATCCATAATAGTCACTATCTAACATGTCCACATCATAAGATCATAAACATTTATCATTCACACATAACAGTCACATCTGTACAGTCAATCGAGATTTCCACAACATAATGTTACAAATAAGTTGACTCATACCTAAATGTCATAACCCTAACCATATCCATATGAAAATCCAATATAGCAAGATACATATAACATCAATATCTTAATGTAATAGCCCTAATCATCAAGTTACTAGCATATAAGAAAAAGAAGTTATACAGCATGCTCATCAAAAACATATAGCATATAACATATAGCATAATCACCAAGTTATATAACATAAAAAAACAATAACAAGGCATACAACCGTGGGTTATTATCACTCATGACTATCTGAGACATGTGCGTATGACTACACTATCAAGTAGCATCTGTCATGTATGTAACCATAACATAAATCGAATGAAAGAAATACACATAAACATAATGAACATAACAATCCTTAAGCTACATACCTGCATGCCCAACATACAACCGTATATGTTGACATGTTCTTGCCTCGAGGTCCAATGTTGCAGCTTCACTTTGATGATTTTCATCTCCTGTTGTATCTAGCTAACACATTATTGTCATAATATACCATTAGCATCATGTTGACCTAATTTCATACAATTACCTCACAATGCATGTCTAGGCTACCATATATGCATAACCATAACCATGAAATGCCTGCATATAGACACCAACATGCATGACAATGCATGTAAACCCATACAATAATGATGACACATCCCACAACAACACCATCAACCTTCACATGTTGACATCACTACAACCATGATGAAGACCATGGAAATGTAACAAGCACATGAACTACAACCATAAGAAACACATATGCAACTGACATGAATGCATGACCAGTACACTACCCATCCAGTTCGAGGGGTGAACCATGGCTCTCATACCACACTATAACACCCTCCTCCAACATCTGCCCAAGCAACTTGCCAGTTGGGGTAAACATGCAAGAGAGGCCATTATGATATTATTAGACCTCCTATGTCATGTTAAGGAAGTGGAACCGATAGAAACACACCATATAGACATTCAACATCAGTATTAAGGCGCCGAGGAACTAACCCAACCTTTCTTCCACCCAACTGCTGAGTGCCATTAACAATTCGAACCATTTGACCTCTAAACTCTCTCATTACATGGGCATGGAGGCATTCCGGGACATTTGGATGCACTCACAGGCCTGCAATCTAGTGTCGAGGGATTATTTTTCTTAGTTTTGTTCTAGTGTCCTTGGGAATTAAACCACATTTTCAGGCCTAGAGGCTAGGTTACTTCCTAGAATTGAATGGCACCTTCAGAATAATATGATAACATGGAAATAACAATACTAATTCATCTACTTCAAGAAGACCTTGAATGGACTGTTACTAGTCATGACATGCATTTCTTTAAACATATGATGAATATGTAATCTGTCAGTGTAAATAACAAATCTAAGCATAGGGGTCCCATACTTAGCTGAGAATCGCTATGATGCATTGATGCCTCAACACATTAGCTTCCATTTCATCCATTAGGTCATAGATATATTTTTCATTCATGTACAAGTAAAAACATGATGAGAGCCATACATAACTACTGTCACGAAACACATATATAGTAGTAGAAATAACAACATAATAGCAACAGAAATACTGATGAAATCATAGCCATATGATCTACATATAAACCATTATAGTACTCATAAAAATGCAAGAAGAAATAACCTCTTATTGATGAAGAAAAATCCAAACTCGGGATGGGACTTCCACGTTCTGCCCGACTGTAGAATGGCTGAGCCAAATCTCTCTTCAGCCATTCACCCCCGTGCCATATTCCAATCATGAATGTGAGATCCCATAGAACACATGAATCCAAAACCATCGAGGGATTCCAAAGGGCATCAAGCTCAAATAATTAAAAATTGATTCCACCTAATCGATGGACATCAGAGAAACATCATCAAATATGTCTATATCTAAGCCTTCCAAGGCTGCACAACATTTTTCCAACCAGGGCTCTAGGACTAGTAACTCAACCCACAACTTTCACCGGGCTCTAAAGGATTTGTCTAACCAAGCCTCCAGTACTAGTAACTTAACCCACCAAGGGCTCCAAAGCATTTTTCCAACCAAGGATATGGGAATAATAACTCAATCCAAGATTTTATAGGGCTCTAGAACATTTTTCCAACCAAGGCTCCAAGCCTAATAACTCAACTGAAGCTAAGGAAACATGAGAACCAACCAAAAAAAAATAATGAAAATAAACCCACAATCTCCATGGCTATCTAAGAAATGGAAATGCTAGGAAATCAGATGTCAATCATGGCCATCCTCCATGCTAATGATAGATCACAACCAACAAACTACATGCATATGCCATGCATGCAAAAACTACCAAGGAAAACATACATGCAACTCAGTACCTGCAACTGAATCACATTGTAGCTGCTGATCTCGATGTCCTCTTATGATTTCCTTCTCCGCCTTTGTCCTCTTTCTCCAAAAATCCAAGTATGTCCAACCCCCAAGAGTGCCCCAAGAAAACTCTAAGTATCCAAGATTATGAGAGAGAGAGAATAATGAGAGAGCTCCAAAACAAAAATTACCAAGCTTACACTTACGAAGCCTGGTCACTGATCCTTAGAAGCCTTTTTATCATTGAGGCCTCTATTTTCTTCAATTTCCATTATTTTCCTTCATTTTCCTCCTCACATGTAGCCTGTGACCTTTCACCTTCCTTTTCTCCTAATTTCCATTATTTTCATAAATAAATTTGCCAAAATTCCATTTTTCCTTTCCAAAGCATTAGCCATTGCCTTTTGCAATTTCCTTAGCCATAATGAAATGAGTGAACACCCATTAGGATATTTTTCCCAGCATTCAACTTGGAATATGTGTTCCATCACTGTGGCCTTATACTTTTTATATGAATTTTTAACTAGGGCTATTACAAAATAGCTTACTAAAACCCATCTATTAAAATGAAATTTTGGTCACACTACATGCACGTAAGAAATAGTATCCATATAAAAATGGAGGACTCTTAAAAGTAGAAAGAAATCACAATAGTTTGATTAAATTCTTAAAATAAATAGTATATTTAGAAGGGAAACAATGTGTTAGAGATATATTGGGTTATGAATTTGAAATTATGTACAAAAGGAGAGAACAAGACATTGTGGAAAATGCATTATCAAAGAAAGAGGAATACACAAACTATTTTCTATGCATTATCTCCATTCTAAGTATGAATGGCTAGAAGAGGAAATGATAAAGGAAGTAAAATGACAAGTTATGTGAGATCATTCAACAACTATAGGATATTAATTAATGGAAAGACCTGTGAGCAATTTTGAAACTGACGTTTCGGACTAGCTAGGTGAGTCCATAATTAGGGTAATGAGATCTGCATTTTGAGAAGGGAGAGTCAAGAAAATGAGAACTTCTGGCTCTTGACATTCTCATTTTCTCAAAACTAAGAGCATTGTTCTGCATGTCCCTTCCATGGTGGGACTTAATGGTGTTGAATAGAGATTCCATACAGGTTGGTAGAGTATTAATTAATGGAAAGACATATGAGCAATTTTGAAACCAACGTTTTGGACTAGCTAGGTGAGTCCATCATCATGGTAATGAGATCTGCATTTTGAGAAGAGAGAGTCAAGAAAATGATTCTGGCTCTTGACATTCTCATTTTCTCAAAACTAAGAGCATTGTTCTACATGTCCCTTCCATGGTGGGACTTAATGGTGTTGAATAGAGATTCCATACAGGCTGGTAGAGTATTAATTAATGGAAAGACCTGTGAGCAATTTTGAAACCGACGTTTCGGACTAGCTAGGTGAGTCCATCATCAGGGTAATGAGATCTGCATTTTGAGAAGAGAGAGTCAAGAAAATGATTCTGGCTCTTGATATTCTCATTTTCTCAAAACAAAGAGCATTGTTCTGTTCTGCATGTCCCTTCCATGGTGGGACTTAATGGTGTTGAAGAGAGATTCCATACTGGCTGGTAGAGTATTAATTAATGGAAAGACCTATGAGCAATTTTGAAACCGACGTTTTGGACTAGCTAGGCGAGCCCATCATCAGGGTAATGAGATCTGCATTTTGAGAAGAGAGAGTCAAGAAAATGATTCTGGCTCTTTACATTCTCATTTTCTCAAAACTAAGAGCATTGTTCTGCATGTCCCTTCCATGGTGGGACTTAATGGTGTTGAAGAGAGGTTCCATACAGGCTGGTAGAGTATTAATTAATGGAAAGACCTGTGAGCAATTTTGAAACCGACATTTCGGACTAGCTAGGTGAGTCCATCATCAGGGTAATGAGATCTGCGTTTTGATAAGAGAGAGTCAAGAAAATGATTCTGGCTCTTGACATTCTCATTTTCTCATAACTAAGAGCATTGTTCTACATGTCCCTTCCATGGTGGGACTTAATGGTGTTGAAGAGAGATTCCATACAGGCTGGTAGAGTATTAATTAATGGAAATACTTGTGAGCAATTTTGAAACCGACATTTCAGACTAGCTAGGTGAGTCCATCATCAGGGTAATGAGATCTGCATTTTGAGAAGAGAGTCAAGAAAATGATTCCGGCTGTTGACATTCTCATTTTCTCAAAACTAAGAGCATTGTTCTGCATGTCCCTTCTATGGTGGGAGTTAATGGTGTTGAAGAGATTAATGGAAAGACCTGTGAGCAATTTTGAAACCGACGTTTCAGACTAGCTAGGTGAGTCCATCATAAGGGTAATGAGATCTGCATTTTGAGAAGAGAGAGTCAAGAAAATGATTCTGGCACTTGACATTCTCATTTTCTCAAAACTAAGAGCATTGTTCTGCATGTCCCTTCCATGGTGGGACTTAATGGTGTTGAAGAGATTAATGGAAAGACCTGTGAGCAATTTGGAAACCGACGTTTCAGACTAGCTAGGTGAGTCCATCATCAGGATATTGAGATCTGTATTTTGAGAAGAGAGAGTTAAGAAAATGATTCTGGCTCTTGACATTCTCATTTTCTCAAAACCAAGAGCATTGTTCTGCATGTCCCTTCCATGGTGGGAATTAATGGTGTTGAAGAGATTAATGGAAAGACCTGTGAGCAATTTTGAAACCGACCTTTCGGACTAGCTGGGTGAGTACATCATCAGGGTAATTGAAGAGATTAATGGAAAGACCTCTGAGCAATTTTGAAACCGACGTTTCGGACTAGCTAGGTGAGTCCATCATCAGGGTAATTGAAGAGATTAATGGAAAGACCTGTGAGCAATTTTGAAACCGACGTTTCGGACTAGCTAGGTGAGTCCATCATCAGGTTAATTGAAGAGATTAATGGAAAGACCTGTGAGCAATTTTGAAACCGATGTTTTAGACTATCTAGGTGAGTCCATCATCAGGGTAGTTGAAGAGATTAATGGAAATACCTGTGAGCAATTTTGAAACTGACGTTTCGGACTAGCTAGGTGAGTCCATCATCAGGGTAATTGAAGAGATTAATGGACAGACCTGTGAGCAATTTTGAAACCGATGTTTCAGACTAGCTAGGTGAGTCCATCATCAGGGTAATTGAAGAGATTAATGGAAAGACCTGTGAGCAATTTTGAAACCAACGTTTCAGACTAGCTAGGTAAGTCCATCATCAGGGTAATTGAAGAGATTAATGGAAAGACCTGTGAGCAATTTTGAAACCGACGTTTCGGACTAGCTAGGTGATTCCATCATCACGGTAATTGAAGAGATTAATGGAAAGACCTGTGAGCAATTTTGAAACCGACGTTTTGGACTAGCTAGGTGAGTCCATCATTAGCGTAATTGAAGAGATTAATAGAAAGACCTATGAGAAATTTTGAAACCGACGTTTCAGACTAGCTAGGTGAGTCCATTTTCAGGGCAATTGAAGAGATTAATGGAAAGATCTGTGAGCAATTTTGAAACTAACGTTTCGGACTAGCTAGGTGAGTCCATC
The DNA here is from genome assembly GCA_000404065.3 of Pinus taeda. Taxonomy (NCBI): domain Eukaryota; kingdom Viridiplantae; phylum Streptophyta; class Pinopsida; order Pinales; family Pinaceae; genus Pinus; species Pinus taeda. Next base: position 144,271 of record APFE031277366.1, on the reverse strand, counting down.
ATCAGGGTAATTGAAGAAATTAATGGAAGGACCTGTGAGCAATTTTGAAACCGACGTTTTGGACTAGCCAGGTGAGTCCATCATCAGGGTAATTGAAGAGATTAATGGAAAGACCTGTGAGCAATTTTGAAACAGACGTTTCAGACTAGCTAGGCGAGATCATCAGGGTAATTGAATAGATTAATGGAAAGACCTGTGAGCAATTTTGAAACCGGCGTTTCGGACTAGCTAGGTGAGTCCATCATCAGCGTAATTGAAGAGATTAATGGAAAGACCTGTGAGCAATTTTGAAACCGACGTTTCGGACTAGCTAGGTGAGTCCATCATTAGGGTAATTGAAGAGATTAATGGAAAGACCTGTTGGCATTATGGTTCTGGTATGATTTCAGATGTTGTACTTGATGGAAAACACCCATGGCATGGCTCTCATTTTGATGAAAATAAAGAAGTACGCAGGAGAACAGTTCAGAATGTGCGTACTCGCAGGTATGCCGTGCAGGGACCGCGTCCAAATACGCGGGTAACCCATTTATGGTGTGCGTACCCCAGTGCACACATTCCAAGGTAGTTAAGCGCCCACCCGTGGGGTTTCTCAGTGGTATTTAGCCAACTGTATTGGGTTATCATGGTTTTGGCCCGCGGTATTGATTATTTTATTATTATTATTGAGCCCCATGATCCTTGATTTGAGGAAGAGCTAGCCTATATAAAGCAAAGGAGATCATTTGGCTTAAGCAGCTTTTGTGTCTTTGAATATCTTAAGATCTGATCTATTGGGTTCTCGGTTCTTAAAAGATTGATTTATAAAGGAGAAGTCAGAAGCGAATTGGCGAAGGGTGATCTCTTGAGCACAAGTTCAGATCTGAGCATCTGAGGTTATTTCAGCCCTAGTCCAAGGTACGCAGAGGCGCCGAAGGTTCAGTGCGGAGGTACGCAGAGGCGCCGAAGGTTAAGTGCGTGGGTACGCAGAGGCGCCAAAGGCTATGTGCGTGGGTACGCAGAAGTGGAGTCTCAGTGCGTAGGTACGCAGGGAGACAGTGGTTCAGGTGCGTGCTTTCTGAGAAGCACGCGGCGCGATTATTCTTCTGGGTGCGTACTTTCTGAGAAGTACGCGGCGCGATATTGTTTTTGGGTGCGTACTATACGCAGTTCAGTGAAAGGAGCAGAGCGTGGCCACGCAGTCCAGAAGAAGGAGATCTGCGGGTATACGCAGAGAAGCAGAAGGTGAACTGCGTAGCGACGCAGGCCAGTAAGAGAAGAACCGCGTATCTGTGTTAAGATCTTCTGTTGGTTGAATTTTCTGTTGGAAAGGTGTTCTGGGTTCTGTTCTGTTATTGTTGATCTGGTTATTACAGCTGACAGTATTATTTACATGTACTTGATGATCATTTGATGTATATGGATCCAGTTTGAAAATTTATGAAAAGTGGTCCTTGAAAAGAAGTAGGGGGTTGTAGCTCCCTTTCAGGAGAGACTGGAAAACGAGAGAGAGTTGTAGCTCTCTGCAGGTTGCAGCCTGCGTACTGGTAAAGGACTGCACCAGTACAAGACCATTGTAAAAGGAGTTTCTAATTTGAAAGAAGATAGAGACATATTGCAGCAGGTGGTTTTCACCCACATTGGGTTTCCACCTTATATCTGGTGTTCTTTGATGTCACTGTCTGATTTTCTGGATTCATGCTCATTATTTATGGTATTGGTATGCAAAAATAATTCAAAGTATAAATAAGAAAGATTTGGTAAAAGAATTAGATAATACTGATTCACCCCCCCCTCTCAGTATTATTGTCAACAATGTGTGTGTGTGTGTGTGTGTGTGTGTGTGTGTGTGTGTGTGTGAATAATGCTTTTCATACATCAAAACCCCAAAAAAATAATATGTGTGTTCAAAAGCATCCATGGCTCACAGGCCTCAAAAAATGTGGAATGCTAGGCCTATGCTCTAATCATCATGATGCTCATAGTAGCATGTAACTACTCAGACTACACGAGTTAGCAGTTGGCGGTTCCAGTCTAATACTCCCACAGTGTGCCTTCAGTACTAGCACAGAATATCACCCTCTCGGGTATACTCTGGGATACCATGGGTCAATCCCTAGAGGTTCCACATAATCTCTTCCTCATTATCACTTCCTTCCTGATAAGGAGTGACATCGAACTGATGAGCAATACGCCTGGAAATCAGAGACATCCTGTTAGGGCGATCTGGTCCAACATCTACATTCATAAAATTGAAATTTCATGAATACATATATTTGAAAAACATCAAAATATTAAAAAAAAAATTAACCTTCATCATCAAAATCCTCCCCCTCTGGGAGTGGCATATCTGAATCTTCACGAAAGTCGGTATCATTTTAAGGCCAATCCACCACTACGATCAACTGTCGTTGTAACCATGAAAAGAAGGCAGGCTTATAGGACATCTATTTGCCCCTTGTAACCATGGGCATCAACTCGCTCCAATGGACCATCCGTGAGTCTCATGGCATCGACGGATCCACCTAAGTTAGCTGGTATTGGAACAGTGAAACCTGCTCCAGGAAGAAGGTCACTAGCACAAACCTAAAGAAAAACTGCTTCAGGTTTCCTGCTTTAGCTTTTGATAGCTGGCGCTTCATGTTGATTTTCATAGATTTCACCCAGTTAAAAATAGTGGGCTTTGTGCACTCGATAGCATATAGAAACTTCAACTTGTTAGTCTCGTGCAGCGATTGGGACCCAACCACTCTATTGATGGTCAACAGTAACATTCTCAACACAAGATCCTGAACAGTCGTGATCTCAATCCTACCACTTTTGGATTTTAGAGCTTCTAGGCAATGTTTGACAAGTAACATGGACACACTTCCCCCAATCGACCTCGACCCATATAGGTTGATTGGTTCCCCTCTTCAGAATAGTCCTACGATGAAATAAATATCTGAAGTCTCCAACTCCAACTCTTGGTCACCGATGATGAAAATTTCCCGATTTATGTCAAAAAGATTAATCAAGTACCATAGTAGCTTGGGTTGAGCCCGCATCCCTGGTGTGAGAAAGAACTTGAGGAGCCCATAGTTTCTCAAAGCCTCCAAGCAATTTGGATCAGATATTGCTTGAGTATTGAGATCATCATGCTCTCATTCTTTCCAATCCACCATTTTCAACGATTTTCTTCCTACAAAAAGCATTTAATCAAGTCAATGATCATCTTTTAGCAGAGAAATTTGGATTCAAGTAGTCAATTTGAGCAACAACCATGTATTTTCTTTGCTCATGGCGCCAACACGACTGTTTTAAAAATAGTGGTGCCGACAACGTGATTGGCAGTTTTCTTAACCCCCGGTCGGCATGGATCTGTGCCCAGAAATCGCTCTGACCGAGGGAAATTTTTTTTGCCAAATCATCCCATGAAATCCAAAAATGGATAAAAATAGGTAAAAATAGTATGAAAATGGATATTAAGGTCTTGGCTCTTACCTGCAGGTGACGGCTCAACAAATGACCTCCCGGATCTCCCGCAATCTACTCTAGAAAACTTAGGGCACAAAAGGGTAAAAAGCTCCTCACACAAAGATAAAATGGTAAATGGAAAAAAATAATTACTTTTTCCTTTTTTATTCATTTTTTATTAAAATATTAGGGTTTGTAAAGTGTTTTCGACCTATTTTTCCTCAAAACTGCATAATGCATTTACCTTTCTTATGCAACGACAAGTGACGGATTGTTGACGATGATACTCGAGTCTCATTTAAGCTCTTTTCTTGGCTCGTCAAAACTCAAATGAAAATATTGTCAAGTATTTTTCTCTTTTGACTCGTTAAAGAAAATAAAAAGGGGGATCTACTTTCATCTATTTTCTGACCCTTTAAACACAAAAAGATTGCCGAGATTTTGTCATTTTGAACTTGTTAAAGGATGCGAAACGTTGTTTACCTAGTATGAATTTACCCCTTTTTTGGGTTGGGATAAACTATTTACGAAAAATGTACTCATTGATTGAAATGGTCAAGAGGTTCTCTCAAGAATCATTTTCTACCTTTTCAGGCTCGAGAAACACAAATGTACGAAAAGAGACCATGTGGAGTTTTATTTTCCATGTCTTTTTCAAACTCTCTAAACATGCAAAAGATACCGAGTTACACCTTTTTTCAGACTCGTTAAACCATTAAATGACATCAAATTCATCACCATGACGAACATGAGCTTCTCCTTCCTAGGAATCTTTAAACTTACTAGGTTGGATTCGTCCGAAGGATGAACTTATAGTGCAAGCACATGCTATCCCCTTCAATCTTACGATAAAATATAATTGGGGTACCTACCAGAAATGGTGGGGGGAAATTTGGAAATTCAGTTAGTCGTGTCAGCAACTCACTCTTGAACATGACACTTTCTGCTTCATGTCAGGTTGGGATATCCTTCTTTTCAATTGACCTTCCCGGGTTGGGCTGATCATTTTTACCTTCCATTTAATATATTCCATGTCATCATGACCACCAATCCCATGGATCTAAAGGTTGCCAAACTCCAGAATTGTGTCGCTGATATGTTCAAGAGTTAGTCCCTCTACAGTTAAACTTACTCATGATTCTCTGTACCAACTGAAATCATTTGCATCCCTTTGTCTCGTGTCAATGATGTTGGATATATCATGGCCCTCCTTTGACACAGTCACTTCCTATCAACATCAGCTCATTCTCCAAGAAGCCAACTAAGAGACTCCCTTCCAGTACCTTAGATCTTGCATGCCCTAATGGCAAGTTCTTCGCACTCGACGACAAGTTCACATCATTTGCTTTCGATCAGGTGATGTCATGAGTGTTTGACATCAGTTACTTTATTAACATTCCATGAATTGTACTGCCAGTACCTTGAGAGCCATTGTCATTATTGGTGGTTTCTCTCGTGCTTGTTAATGGTTCACATCATTGACTGGTAATCAAGCGAATTCCTAGCATGTTCGACTTCAACACATTCATTCGCATGTTAGTATTTGTACTTTGATCGGGTAGTTTGGAGCATAAGATGTTGGGCTAAGATTGCACAAGTCCAGGTTGTGAGGTGATGTGACATGGTCATGTTGATATACATGTCTCTTTTAGGTGGATGGTTGCGACCATACCATGAGTTGTTATATGTGATCCTTCTCATTAATGGATGGTTGCGACCATACCTTGGTTTCATTATGATCCTTTCTATTGGATGGTTGTGCCCATGCCTTAGATCCATTTACATGATCATTCTCTAGATGGCTGCATCCATACCACGATTCATGTATTATTATTCATAGTTTTCAATGATGTATATGTATCTATGCTTGCTTGTAGGTTCTCCGTTGACGGACTCTAGTTCCTCTTGTGCACTTGTAAATCATTTCACCCCTCACTCTATCTCGGCCTTCATGCTTTAGGGGGCATCTATTACATAACATTTTTTCACTATCCTTGTACTCCCCATCCACGATCCTGGAGGACCTCTACAGTGTAACCGACATGCTTCCCTATCATGAAGAAACCCCCTTTGTGTCCCTCTTTATGAACATAACAATTCCCTTCTGCATCATTTCCCAAACATCTTATGTTTACCCCAGTTTACAAGGTTGGCGCTAATGACCTGTGTCCTCCTTGCACCGATATGCAGGGATTGTAGTTGTCCCTAGCGCTGATTGGATCGACTAAGCCCTTTCTCAGTCATGTTGATCCTCTTTTGGAAATTTTTTTAAATATGGAGCCGAAGCTTCCAGCTCTAGAATCTTTGTAACAGAAGTCTGGTAAAATGGTTAAGCCGGATAGAGTCGAGGAGGTTAGTTTGGGCTCCTTTCCCCTATTAGGATGGAACTAATCCAAGAGATAAGGCCTTATCCCATGAGAAAAGGAACCATCTCCCTTCCATCCAAGCTATATAAACCTCTCTTTTTCCCAAGAAAAAGATATTTTTGGTTTGGAGTTAGAATAATCAGAAAGACATCTATAGTCTGAAGTATTCTAGTGTATGTTTGAGGGAGAATAGTGTGTTTTGGTGTTATTTGAGACTAGAGGGAAAGAGACCTTAAAGCCTCTATTGTTGGGGTTGTCCATGAAGTGCTAGCAGAAGTGTATGAACCCGGATATGTCAAAGGAGATCAGAAATGTCAAGGCACTGGTTGTAATCTCTTTTTGATTCATATAAATGCAACTATCAATTGATTTCTTACATGAAGTGTCATTTTACATCTTTATGGCTTAATGTTCCTTGACCTGTTAAGTAGGCTAAATACAATATTGTATGTTATTATGTTTGTTGTTGTTTTCTTGTTTCAGGTGTGTGAAGGAAGGAAACGAAATATAGTTGGAGCGAGGAAGCAGGATCATCACCAAGTGGAATAGCGTTCTAAGAGGTAGGCCCTCTTAATTGATTCTAGCTTAAGGAAATCCTCCATAGATTGTTTGTTTATGACTAGAACTGCTCTTTCGGGCTAGAGGAATTGTTTGTGTCCACACTTAGAATTTACCTGCATCACACTATTCTATGGATATGGTAAACAAAACATCATTATTTTGAGCGATAATGGCTCTCTAGCTTGGGATGTATTTGAAATGGCACCAGGTTAAAAATTTGGGGACGACATGAGTCGGAGGAAGGATGAATTAAGGCAATAAGGAGTACCGCATTCTCAATTCATCATTGTCATCAAGGAATTTTTGTTTAGTCCAGTTGTGGAGTTCATATAGGTCGAACTCACATTGGGTCTCAGTAATTTCGTATTCCTAGTCAACAAGGGCTAGTCTGTCTAAATCTATGACCTAGGTAATCATTGGGCTTTCCTCTATCATTTTGGATTTTCCCTTTAAAGAAATATTAAAGGTATACAAGGCAAGGGTGATGATTACTAGGTAATTAGCGGGTTTTTGTGTGTTGGAGTGGTCTGATGCTGGTCTAGTTGTTTGGTTGCACTAATAGTGGATGTACAGTTTTGTAATAATGAAATGCATAAAGGAGACACTAACAAAAATTGTATTTATTTATATAAGGGAGGATTTACCATTTTATAATAGTCATGATTGGAATAGGTCATTTATTATGGCAATGGTCATGGTGTTGAATAGGGGGATAATGGTAAAAAAAAAATTCAAATGAGTGGTGGACAGTTGACAGAGGTGGGATGGCCATTAACTTTTCGTGGGAGCGAGTGATGGCAGTTTTACAGGGGGGGATGGTAAGTGGTAAACGGGGGGGGGGTCTAAAATAGATCAAAGGTGGACATGTAGCATAAGAGGTTTTTTATAAGTAACTTTTTGGACCCCCCCCCCCCCCCCCACCTCTTGGTTAAATGTCGGAGGGACAGGTGGGGTCTGAAGCATATCCATGTCGTTGATCTGGGCAGGAGCGGGATCGCGACAGTTGATTGATACGCCCATGTTTACACAAAACGAAAAAACATCAAATCAGTTGACTTTAGGACAAAGTTTAATTAATATCTTAATTAATCTTAAACTAATTAAACAATTAAGTAACCATAATGTGTGGCATTTAAACTAACGCGCAAATTTCCTTGGGATTTCTCATTTTTTCCAATGTTTTTTCTTTTTCATCATTTTTCTATTTTCTCTTCTTTTTTATATAACCCTTTCATTTTTTCCATTTTTCTTTATATATATATATATATATATATATATATATATATATATATATATATATATATATATATATATATATATATTTATTTTATTTTATTTTTTTCTTTCTTTCTTTCTTTCATTTTTTCAGCAAGTAAAATGTAAAATATAGGGTAAGTTACAACATTTGCTCCATCTGGGGACTCCTCCCTGTGAGATGCAAACAACATGTGGATCCATGTGCCTTCTCCTTGGGCTATGGAGTTTTTAAGACCCTCCTCCCACATCTACCCAAGCAGCGAGCCAGTCGGGGTAAATATGCGATGAGAGGCCACTAAGATATGATTCAACCTCCTAAGTCACATTAAGGAAGTGGAATCAATGGAAACACACCATACAGACATCCAACATCATCAACAAAACCCTCAGAAGACAAGTTAGCCACTCAGAAAACATGTCCCTAGGTCCCACTGTTGTTTTAGGTCTCTTGGGCCTTAGTCTCTCTCATGCTATTGGAAAGGGAGCGACCAGCAACCTAAAGTCGCTCTCATAAGCCTACCTACCAGCGAATGTTGACCAAAAAATATCAGTGTTGTGCCAGCGACTCCGAGATTTGAGCCACTTTTTCAGGCCCAGAGACTAGTACACTGCCCATAATTGATCCATTGCTTCAAATTAGTAAAGTAACATGGAAATGAAAGTACTAAAGCAAATACTTCTTCAAGACCTTAACTAGATCCCTACTAGCCATGACAAGCATTTTGTCAAACATATCATTGACATGTAATCTACAAGTGTAAACATCAAAATTAAGTGTAGGGATTTCACACTTATCTAAGAATTGCTATGAACCATTGTTCCCTCATTCCATTTGTACATTATCATCTATTAGGTCATAGGCACGTTATCCATTCAAATTTCACAGACAAGTAAAAACATTATGACAGCCATATATAGTTGTTGTCATAAAATTGCATATAAATAGCATAATATGAACATAAATACAATAAACATATCAGCCATCAAATCCATAAATATATCAGTACCTTTACACATGAAAATCATGGGAGTGGATTTCTCATTAATGAATGCAATGAACCAGCCAGAGATGGGACTACCACATTCCACCCGACCGTAGAATGGTTGATCCAAATATCTCTTCAACCATTCACCCCCATGCCATATTCCAAGCATGAATGTGGGATCTCATAGAACACATTAATCAAAACTCATCCAAGGCTTCCAAAGGCCATACACCTCAATCCATTAAACAGTGATTCCACCTCATGTTCAAACATCACCATATCAGTCTCCATCCTAGCCATCCAGGGCTCTAAAGCATTTGTTCCAACCAAGGCTCTAGGGCAAGTAACTCAACCCACAGCTCTCGTCGGACTCCAGAGCATTTGTCCAACAAAGGCTCCAGGACTAGTAACTCAACCCACCAAGGCCTCCAGAGTGTTTTTCTAACCAAGGCTCCAGGACTAGTAAATAAACACAAGTTGTTATTGGGCTCCAAAGCGTTTTTCCACCCAAGGCTCCAAGAACTAATAACTCAACCCAAGTTAAGGAAACATCTGAACCAACCAAAACAAAACAATGAAAATAAACCCACAATCATCGTGGCTATCCAAGCAATGGTAAGGCTAGGAAATCCACTGTCAATACAGGCAATCCTCCATGCCAGTGACAGATCATGACCAATAATTCACATGCATATGCTATGCATGTCCAAAATAGTGAAGAAATGATAATGTAACTTGGTACCTGCAAGAAAATCTGATATAGTTGCTGATGTCGATACCTTCTTGCACTTTCCTACTCTTCCTTTACCTTCTTGCTCCAAGAATCCAAGTATGCCACACCTTCCAAGTGTTCTCCAAGAAAACTATAAGTATCCAAGAGTATGAGAGAGAGAGAGAGAGAGAAAATGAGAGAGATCCAACACTGAACTAAAAAAATGTTACCAATTGATCCTCAAAAGCCTTTTTATGAATGAGGCCTCTATTTTCTTCATTTTCCATTATTTTCCTTCATTTTACTCTTCACATGAAACTTGTGACCTTTCACCTCCTTTTTATCCTAATTTCCATTATTTTCATAAATATTTGTGCCAAAATGTCTTTTAATACCTTAGCCATTTCCTTTGCCAATTTCCTTAGCCATAAACAACCAAATGAACAACCCCTAGGATGCATTGCCCAACATTCAGCTTGGAATAAGTGTCTCATTCATTTGTGGTTATTGTTTTTAACTTTATTACATGAAATTTTCACCAAGTTTGTTGCAAAACCCTTCCCCTTGGAGGACACCGTCCTCAGTGTTCAATCACATATATACCTCGGGAACTTGCTGAAAGAAAAAATATTGCTCATGGAGCTTTATAACACAGCTCGATGCAGAATTTACAATGAAAGACCTGCTCAAGACAAAACATTATGACAACATGACAACATACCACATAGTGGAGCTTTATAACACAGCTCACTACAATATCTACAATGATCATCCTGTTGAGTTCCAACTCATATGACATCATAATATCGTGATAAAATAACCACATGATAGCATAATAACATGACACAACATTATGACAACATGACAACATACCACATAGTGGAGCTTTATAACACATCTCGTTATGATAATTACAATGATCATCCTACTGAGTGGCAACTCATATGACATCATAACATCATGATAACATAACCACATGATAGCATAATAACATGACACCCATACTGCATAGTGGAGCTTTATAACACAGCTCGTTACATTATTTACATCCATACAATGGTGTACATAAATAAACATCATCAAAATATAGATACCAAAACATATGCCAAAACATATATGAAAGAATCTATCAAAACATATACTAAACACCATGTTTAAGCATATATCAAAACATCATATAGCATATACAAACCATCATAAAGCATATAGATATCATCATAAAGAATATACTAAACCAACATAAGCAAATACTAAACCACCATAAAGCAAATACCAAACCACCATAAGCAAATACCAAACCACAATAAGAAAATACCAAACCACCATGTCAAGTTGCTTTTCCTCAACGGGAAAACAAGGAAGGATACATAGCACCCATCTGATCCACCATCTCCCATGTAGGCTCATCAGGCCCAAAGTGCTTCCATTGCACTTTAAATTGCTCTATTGCTTGGTTCTGGAGCATGAGCACCTTTTTCTACAATATACACTATGGCTCGAGCTATAATTCTCCATCTAGTTCCACCTACAATACAAACCATTCAATTACATTATCAACATCTTTAACATACTTCTTAAGCAATGATACATGGAAAACATCATGGATTTTCATTGTTGGAGTCAGTGCAAGTCAATATCCTACTGGCCTAATCCGCTCAATAATATTGAAGGCTCTACAAAACTGTGGTGTCAGCTTGGCACATGAGCCAATCCGCAAGGATCTTTTTTTCAGTTTGATGTGCAAGTACACCTATTCCCAAACCTAGAAACCCTTAAAAAACCTGTTCCTGTCTACATAACGCTTCTTCCTATCATGTGCTTTCTTAAGGTTCTTCTTGATCACCTACATCTCCTATTCCATGTCTGCCAACATATCTGGTCCAATTAATACCCTGCTAACTGGATCACTCCAACTAATGGGAGTTACTTCATCCATAAAATGCCTCAAAGGGACTCATCTTCAATGACTTTTGATAACCATTTTTGTATCCAAACTCAACCAAAGGGAGATACTCTTCCCACTTCCGGTGCCAATGCATCACATACATCCTCAACATGTCCTCTAATATCCTGTTGATGTTATATGTCTGTCCATCCATTTGTAGATGATAAGATGTGCTGAAGGCCAACTCTGTGCCCAATCCTGCAAATAACTCCTTCCAAAACTTGGAAGTGAACTTCGCATTCCTATCTGACACAATCTTCTTCAAGACACCATGTAGTATAACCACATCTCTGATAAATACCCTATGCTGAAATTCATGGAAATGCCTCCCATTTCCACTTCGGAATTGCGATAAGTTGTAGCAATCCACCTAAATGTTTGCACTCTACCACCCCTCTTCATATTCGGCCAATAGTAATCTCTCTTCATTGTTTTGAATGTCTTATGATAACATGGTTGACCCAAATATGGTTTCACATGAAACTCCCTCAATATCACCTTCTTGATCTCATTGTTATCTGACACATATATCTTGTCTCAAAACCTAACCAATCCATCTGTTGTAAGACAATAATCCAAGTCTTGTGCACCTGCACTTGTACATGTACATGTACTACTGCCTGTACCTATACCACTATACGTACATGTACCTATGTCTGCATTTGTACCTGCACTATCACCCTGTTGTAACATGTGCACAATCTCCATATATCTAACATCCTGATGTCCTTCTTGAAAGATCCTATCCTATAAGTTTTTCCCATAAGATCTCATAGTTGCCAAGAGATGTATCTCTATCCATCTACTGAGAGCATCTACCACTGAGTTCTCTTTACCTTTTATGTTTTTGATCTAGAAGTCAAAATCGTTGATCGTGGCCAACCATTTAGCCTGCCTAGCATTCAGATTTGGTTGGTCAAACAAATATCTCAAGCCAATATGATCACTCATAAGCACAAACCTCCTACCAAGAATATAGTGTCTCCACATCTTCAATACATGTATAATCGATGCCAACTCGAGATCATGCGTGGGATAGTTTTTCTCATGCTCATTTAGTTTTCGAGACTCATAAAAAACCACCTGTCCATCTTGCATAAGGACTCCACCAAGCCCTCTCTTACAAGTATATGTACATACTAGAAACTATATAACTAGTGCACATGTTAGCAACTGCTTAAGCTACTCAAAGATAGCCTCACACTCCTTAGTCCATTCAAAATTATTTCCTTTCCTCTGGAATGATGTAATGGGATAAGCAATATGTGAGAAGTTCTTGATGGACCTCCTATAATAGCCTACCATACCCATGAAATATCTCACCTCTTCCACACTCTTAGGTGCTACCCACTCCATGATGGACCTTATCTTATCTGGATCTACTGCAATACCTTCCTTGGAGATAACATGTCCAAAGTAGTGTACCTTGGTCTGAAAGAAACTACATTTGTTGAGCTTAGCATATAACTGATGCTCTCTCAAAAACCTAAAGAATGTTGCTAAGTGCTCGACATGCTCTACCTCATTCTTAGAATATACCAGTATATCATCAATTAACACAATAACAAACTTATCCAAATATCGACGCAACACATTACTCATCAAACACATGAATGTAGTTGGAGCATTCGTTAATACAAATGGAACAACAACAAACTCATAATGCCCATACCTGGTCCTGAATGTAGTCTTGTAAATGTCCTCCTCTTTGATGCATACCTGATGGTGTCCAGATTTCAAGTCAACCTTTGAGAACACCTCTTCTCCCTTCAACTAATTGAACAAGTCATCAATCATTGGCAAAGGGTACCTATTCTTGATAGTCACTTTGTTCAGTTGCCTGTAATCAATACATAATCTGATGGTACCATCTTTCTTCCTCACAAACAAGACTGGTGCTCCCAAGGCGATACACTTGGCCTAATGTATCCCTTGTCCAACATTTCCTTCAGCTACAATTTTAACTCAACCAACTTAGATGTGCTCAACCTGTAAGGTGCTTTCGATGTTGGAGCTGCATCCCTGAATTGCTATAAAATCACATATGCATCCTCAACCTCCTTACCCTTATCGCTAGAAATACCCTTATCACTAGAAATGTGTACTGCAAATAGCTTGTACCCTTTCCTACGGCTACACTTTGCTTGCATAGATGTCACCATCCTAACTAATGTGGCATTCTTCTTACCTTGCAAAACTCTTGGTTCTCCATTATCATTAACACACTCAATAGCTTTGTCATAATATTCAACCTTGGTTCTATGCAAATACAACCAATCCATGCCCAATAACATATTATATGAACCGAACGGTAATATATTCAAATGTGTTGTGGTAGGCATACCATTCAAATAAAATGCACAAGCTCTTACCCAATGATGAACTTGCTTCTTCGTACATGTAGCCAACTGCACTAACTAAGACTCTGCATTCAATTCCTTACTCAAACCACACTTATCCACCAAGTCAAGACTAACATAACTATAATTAGATCTAGGTTCAATCAAAATAGAAATAATTTGATCACAGAGCTTACCATCCATCTCAGTAATAGATTTTTGATTCTCTGCTTGTTTGTTATCCACGACTACATAGATATGTGGAATACTCTCACCAACGTTTCCAACAGTTTGTGCCTCTTGTGCATTGTATATCTTAGGCCTACCACTCTTGTACTGTGGACAATACTTCTTATGATGATCTCCTCCACAAGTCCAAGATTGCACAGGATCCTTATTGTTCCCCTCAGATCTGTGTCCCTGTCCTCTATCTAATGCATTGAACCTCTTAAGGGGTGCAACATTCTCCTTGTTACCAAAATATTGTGGTCTTACTCGCTTCTTGTCACATTTTCCTTTATTCTTTGTTTTACCTCTCCAATCTGGCTTCATCTCAATTCGGCGCTTCAATTGGTCATATAAATACTTCAATTTTTGGATAACCTCCTCCAATGATATAGGCTCGTTGAAATCAATCCTAACTTTGAATGGAACCAGTAACCCACTAACAAATATTTGAATCTTATCCTTCTCCTCCTTGAGGTAAGGCACATACCTCACAACTCCAAGAACTTACTGGTGTACTCATCATCTATCATGGAACCTATATTTAGTTCATAAAATTCTTTTGCCTTGTCATCAAAGTACCTTTTTGACAAGTACTTCTTCTTAAATAGTCTCTCAAACTCACTCCAAGACAAATTTTCCTCATGAATACACCTGAAATTCTTCACATATTCCCACCAAATGTCCACTTTACCTTTGAGACTAAAGGTAGCTACTCTAGTTTTCATGTTCTCTAAGTATTCATGCAACCTGAAGAGATTCCTCATGCCAAGCAACCATGCCTCTGCATATTGTGGTTTCTTCATTTCCCCATCAAAATTAGGTAGCTTTGCCTTCTTAAATTCATTCGGAAAATACCCCCTGTCATTCCTCTTGTAAGGATGATACCAATAAAGATCATAGTGCCTATCTAAGTCATAAATAGAATCATACATGTGTCTATCCCTTCTCATCTCTAGAGTTCCCAACAATCTATCATCTCAAATGGTGTCAAATCGATATGACCTATGCTTCTATGAGACCTATTGCCATATGCCCCATTAGTTTTGTCCTCCTTCTCATGACTGATCCAGAGCAGTCCTTGTAGATGAAAATTTGACAAGCTCTAAAGTATGACTGAATTTACCTCTACTAACCTTTCCTATGATTGCATGATTTTGTCATTATCAACTCTACAACTCCTTATCTATTCCCTTAAACTTCTCAGTGTCACTACCAATTCAGAAGATTTCTTGCAACACCATACTATTATTCGGATTCATAAGGAGAGTCTCTGTAGTCAACCATCTTGCTAGCCATTTGATATTTTTTCTTGTAAGGCATAATATGTCAGATAAACCAATCACAATAATTCACATGCCTTATCATAACTTGGAGAGGATACCTTATCTACAATATTACCAAGTCAGCATGATATATGTATAGCATAATCATAACAACATATAGACATACGCGAGTAAATGTATCAACTCATAGACATTATGCTAACTAACATCTAGTCATCAATGCAAGGCCATATCAAAAATGCATGCTATGACCTCATGCATGACAACAACCATTACTCCATTGTACACATTTCCACATGTAGCCAATAGTATGCATAAGCAATGCCAAACCAACTACAAATACACATATCGCATGTAGTCAGACATAATCTATTAGTTCTTGTAATCAACCTACAAGACAAATGCATGTAACCAAAATATTAAAAATGTAAGCTAACATACAAGGATGTAAGTAGGTACCATGAAATCAACATGTAAGCGACATGTAATCCATACACAATTAGTCACATACTCATTTCAAATACATTTCATGAAATTAATAACAAACTCTCCATGATAACCATACTACAACCCTAATCAATCATCAAGCAAATGTAACAAGTATATAAGTGTAAGAGACACAGATGCAACTGACATGCATGCACGACCAACATATATCCCATCCAGTTTGAGGGGTGAACCATGCTCTGATACCACTCTATAACACCCTCCTCCCACATCTACCAAAGAAACCAGCCAGTCGGGGTAAACATGCGACAAGAGGCCACTATGATATGATTCAACCTCTTAAGTCAAAGTAACGAAGTGGAATCGACGGAAACACACCATATAGACATCTCACACCATCAATAGAACCCTCAGAAGACAAGTCAGCCACTCAGACATCTTGTCCCTCGGTCCCACTGTTGTTTTAGGTCTCTTGGGCCATAGTCGGTCTCATGCTATGGGAAATGGATCAATAAACAACTTAAATTTTCTCTCATAGGCCTACCTATCAGTAAGTGTGGACAAAAATTGTCAGTGTTATGCCATCGACTCAGGGATTTGAGCCACTTTTTCAGGCCCAGATCCCAGGACACTGCCTAGAACTGATCCATCTCTTCAAATCAGTAAAGTAACATGGAAATGAAATTACTAAAGCAAATACTTGTTCAAGACCTTAATTGGATCCCTACTAGCTATGACGGGAATTTTGTCAAACATATCATCGACATGTAATCTACAAGTGTAAACAACAAAATTAAGTGTAGGGATCTCATACTTATCTGAGAATAGCTATGAACCATTGTTCCCTCATGCCATTTGCTTCATCATAATCTATTAGGTCATAGGTACATTATCCATTCACATACAAGTAAAAACATGCTGAGAGCCATACATAGTTGTTGTCATAAAATGTGCATATAACCAGCATAATAGGAACAAAAATACAATAAACATATCAGCCATCAAATCCATAAATACATCAATACCTTTACACATGAAAATAAAGGGAATGGATTTATCATTAATGAATGCAATGAACCAACTAGAAATGGGACTACCATGTTCCACCCAATCATAGAATGGTTGAGCCAAATCTCTCTTCAGCCATTCACTCTTGTGCCATATTCCAATCATGAATGTGGGATTTCATAGAACAAATCAATCAAAACCCATCAGGGCTTCCAAAGGCCATCCACCTCAACTCATCAAATAGTGATTCCACCTCACAGTCATACAACACCAAAACCATCACCATATCAGTTTCCATCTTAGTCATCCAGGGATCTAGAGCATTTGTTCCAACCGAGGTTGTAGGACTAGTAACTCAACCCACAACTGTCATCGATCTCCAAATCATTTGTCCAACCAAGGCTCTAGTACTAGTAACTCAACCCACCAAGGTCTCCAAAGTGTTTTTCTAGTCAAGGCTAAAGGACTAGTAACTCAACCCAAGTTGTTACAGGGTTCCAGAGCGTTTTTCCAACCAAGGCTCCAGGAACTAATAACTCAACCCAAGCTAAGGAAACATGAGAACCAACCAAACCAAAAGAATGAAAACAAACCCACAATCAACATGGTTATCTAGGGAATGGCATGGCTACGAAATCCACTATCAATCAAGGCAATCCTCTATGCCAATGATAAATCATGACCAAGAATCCACATTCATATGCCATGCATCTCCAAACTAGTGAAGAAATCATACATGCAACTCAGTACCTACAAGAAAATCTGATGTAGTTGTTGATATTTATGCCTTCTTGCACTTTCATGCCCTTCCTTTGCCTTCTTGCTCCAATAATCCAAGTATGCCACACCCTCCAAGAGTGCTCCAAGAAAACTCTAAGTATCCAAGAGTATGAGAGAGAGAGAGAGAAAATGAGAAAGCTTCAACACTAAACTGACAAAAGGTTACCAACTAATCCTCAGATGCCTTTTTATGAATGGGGCCTCTATTTTCTTCATTTTCCTCCTCACATGCAATCTGTGACCTTTCACCTTCTTTTTCTCCTAATTTCCATCATTTACATAAATGATCCAGACTTAAACAGGAACGCAACAAATTACATAGATACCCATAAACATAGATATGCAGTGGAAATAATACTTCATTTCATTAATGTAAAATACTAAAATATGCTTACAAACAGTAATGGAAATAAACCAGCTAGGGCAACGGTAGCTGTTACACTGAAATTTGTCACCATGACTATCTGCAGTTAATATGGCTCCATCAATAGTCATATTATCCTCCTTGTCAAGCCTTATACCTCTGCTCTCCATGTCAAACTTCAAAAAAGAGAGGAAGTCCTTAAAAATCATGTTTATCTCTGGGTACGCATGTTCTCTCTACCTTGCCTGCATGTACGCATTCCAAGCTCATTGTACCTGCGTACTTGTACACTCTGTAAGTAAAGGGATGGGTGCGTACTCCTGTAAAGGTCAAAAGGTGCGAGTTTCATCTTAAAAAAGTTACTTGTGGTCACTTCTAGAGCCTTCTAGAAGAGAGTTTGACGTGTATTGAGCGCCTCCAGATGGTTCATGCATCCCTATGATAGAGGAACTTATCCTATCAAGAGAGGAGCTACCCCATCCAAAAGAGGGAGTATCCCATTGATGTTGGAACTGAATAACTTCCTCTAGAACACTATAAATACAGGCCTTGGGCCAGAGGAGGGGAGGTTGAAAGCTAAACATTCCAAAGGGTAGATGCTACTGGAATTAGGACTTCCATTGTAAACTTGTGAGGAAAGATTACCATCCTTTCTTGTTCATTTGGAAGTGGGTGAGCTTGTCAAAGTAGAGGAAAACTCTTGCTGGACCCTGGGAGGAACTTGCACAACACCAAGGCTCAGGTTGTAATGGTTTCTTTTTTGTTTCCTTAATACAAATAAGTCCATTCTTCTCAATGATTTGTTGTTAATGAATTGTTTCATATACTCCTTGGTCTATATGTTGAATATGCTTTGTTTTATGAAATATTCAGGTGTTATGTAATCGTTTGATTGTTAGTGTATGCAGGTTTCAAAGTGAAGGAGGAGCTCATCTGGATCGACGAGGCTAGACTGCTACAACAAGCGTTGGACTTGAGATAGGATCGAAAAACACTTGGTTTTTCATAGAATAATGCATGTTTAGAGAAGGATTGCTCTTAATTGTCTTGTTTGTTACTAGAGAGTCTTAGACTCCTAGGGAGGTTAGTTTTGTCCGCAAAAATAACTCTTTCCGCATGATAAATTGGCGAATCCACTGGGGAATCCATTGATGTGATTGATTTTTCCTTTGAGTATTACTTTGATCTGAAAAGAGTCTTTTCTTTTTTGTTTTTTGATTGTTTTACTGTGTTTTTGGGTGGGTTAGCTTAGAGTCAAGTTAGAATTTAGTTTTTCTTAATTTTTCCATAGTACGCACCCTCTGAGTTAGACACAGTGCCTACCTGTATGCACTGTATCTTTGCACACAGAGCATGGACGCACCTGGTTAAACAGGTTGCCTGCGTACCCTGTTAAAACTGAGAAAATTTCAATTTCATTCCTTTTTTCCCTTTAGATTTTGTTTTTCTTAGTCTTTACTGCCCAGATCCACTGGTTGTCTGTCAAAAATCTTCACCTGAACTTGTCCCATTAGTGTCGAAAGTTTTAGTGAAATTCATTGAAATTTTAGCCTTAGGGTTTTGAGTTTTGCATTGGTCCTGTAGTGACTTTGGATTTAGAAGTTGTGGAACCTTAGATATCTCTGGTTTTGTCAGTCTTCTTAGGAGTCGGACCAGTCGTAAAGTCTACCCGCGTGAGCAACCTACCTTTGAGTTGTCTCTTTGCGAAATTTCAAAATAGCTTGTTGATTTGAGTTGTGAATTTCATTTTAAAAAAGAACAAAAAGAGTTTGATTTTTTGTTTTGATTAGTTTATGATTCTGCATGAACTAGTCCTTGGACTGATTGTTGCCAAGTAAAACATCCCAGAATCATCTTAGTAGGATTTTACTTCTTAGATTTACTTTTTAGGTAAATTTAGGTAAATTTCCTTTGATTTGCTTTTTGAGTGAGTTTTTCATAGACTTTCATAGATCTTGAAATTTCTTTTGATTAGATTAGTTTTACATGCTTTATTAAATAGGAAAATACAAAAGGTCTCATTTGCAAAGTTTGTTTTAGAGTAGCATTTGATGTTCTTGAAAGAGAAAGGAATTTTTCGTGAAGTAATGAGTGGTCATGTTTTGTGCGCTTTGAAAA
>APFE031277366.1:81485-102170 GCA_000404065.3 Pinus taeda | reverse complement strand
AATTTCCATGCCCAAAATATAGTTTGCAGCACCAAGATATTTCATGTTGAATTTGGAGGACAATTGGGTCTTCAAATCTTGGATAACTTCTTTGTCATTTCCAACCAGCAACATATCATCCACATACAAGCCCAGATAAATAACATGGTCACCAATTTATTTAAAATACACACAATGATTTGCTTTGCTTCTGGTGAAGCCAAGTCCCCGTATAAATGTATCAATTTTTTTATACCACATCCTTGGTGACTATTTTAACCCATACAGAGACTTCTTTAACTTGCATATCAGTTCTTTCTTACCCTTCATGGCAAAGACTTCAGGTTGCTTCATGTATATCTCCTCTTCCAGATCCCCATGAAGAAATTTTGTCTTCACATCCATCTGTTCTACCTCAAAATCAAAAGCAGCAACAATAGATAAAAGTAATATAATAGAAGCTACCTTGGCAACAGGAGAAAAAATATCACCAAAATCAATTCCCGACATCTGGGAATAACCTTTTGCTACCAAAGGAGCTTTGTATTTCTCCAGTTTTCCTTCTGCATTTGTCTTCTTTTAGAACATGCATTTTCTGCCATTGGGTTTCATTCCAGCCGATAACTCCACCAGATCCCAAGCCTCATTTTTGTGCAAAGATGCCATTTCATCAACCATGGCCTCTTTCCAGAGTTTTCCATCCTCTGAATCTACTACTTCCTTCATAGTTCTAGGATCATCATCAGTAACAGACAAAGAAAAATTTGAACAAAAAGAAGATGAACTATACCTTTCTGGTTGCCTTCTTTCTCGAACTAATCTTCTTACACCTAGAGTTTGTGGCTCTTCAGCTTTTGATTCCTCCTTTGTTGTACAGTTTGATTCTTCCTCCTTTAGCTCAAACTCTATCTTCTCAAGTTCCTTTGGTTGGACTTCATGTTTAATAACATCTTTCACCTTTCTTAACACCACATCTCGGTTGTACACAACCTTCCTTGTTACTGGGTTCCAAAGCTTATAACCCTTTAAAACATCCCTATACCCAATAAAGGTGCACTTTTTAGATTTACATCCAACTTGGTTTGTTTCTCCTTTGGAACATATACATATGCATCACATCCAAATACCCTTAGAAGTGAAAGAGAGGGTTTCGTACCAGCCCATACCTCTTGTGGAGTCTTATCCTCCAACGTTGATGAAGGTGATCTGTTGACCAGGTAACATGCTGTCTCCACCACCTCTACCCAGAATTCTTGTCCAACCGAGCACCACTGAGCATGCTTCTTGCCCATTCCATCAATGCCTTGTTCATTCTTTCTGCAGCTCCATTTTGCTGAGGTGTATATGGAGTAGTCTACTGTCGTGCTACACCACTCTTCTTACAGAATTCTTCAAATTCCTTACTGCAAAACTCTCCGCCGTTATCTGTCCTCAACACCTTTATCTTCTTCTCTTTTTGGTTTTCCACCAGAGCCTTAAATTCTTTAAACTTGTTAAAGACTTTAGATTTCTTCTTAAGGAAATATATCCATGTATTCCTTGAGAAGTCATCTATAAATGATACATAGTACACAGATTTACCTAGTGATGGAACCTTCATAGGTCCAAACACATCACTGTGCACAAGTTCTAATATTTGTTTTGCCATCTTACTACCAGAGGGGAAACTCACCCGATTTTGCTTCCCATATACACAATTTTCACAGAAATCAAAATCCAGGGAGCTATTACTCATACCTTCTACCATAACTTTACCATGAAGTATTCGAAGGCCCTTTTCTCCAATATGTCCAAGCCTTTGATGCCACAACATGGTCTTCTCTCCAGAGACCACTAGATTTTCTACTCCATTTTCAGGAACCACATAACTATTGCACTCATCAATAACAATGCTACCTTGTAGCTTGTACAAATTTCCAATCTGAACTCCCCGCATCAATACCAGTGCTCCCCGAACCATCTTGCAGGTATCCTTCTCAAACACTATTTTTACACCTGCATCATCTAGCTTGCTTACAGAAATCAGATTTCTGACCAATGCAGGAATATGTAGAACATCCGGAAGTGTTATAACCCCTCCACCTTGCAATTCAACTTTACTTTTCCCTGACCAATGATTCTGGCCTTCCTATCAACCCATAAGAAGACATCACCGCCATCATATTTGTCATACTCACAGAACCACTCTCTATGGGGAGTGAAGTGAAAGGATGCACCTGAGTCAATCAACCATGCCTCATGATCTACATGTGTACTTGAAGAAGACAAGTACACATCCCCACCTTCATCTGAGGTGATTTTTTCCTTTGTAGATGAGCATCATCAAATCCCTTTCCTTTATCAGGAGCTTTAGATTTATAGTCCCTTTTGAAGTTCCCTTCCTTTCTGCATTTCCAACGCACCACGTTTATAGGTTTTCCTGGAGATTTAGATCTCCCACTCAATGACTTATTTTTGTTTCTATTATGGGACCATCCTCATACAAATAAGGCATCACCATTCTGGATCTCCATATTTTTCCGTCTCATTTCCTCCGTCAGCAAGGATGAGACTATTTCATCAAAATGCAAGGTAGTTGCATTGCTACCTATTGCAATAACCATATTGTCCCACGAATCTGGTAGAGAGCACAACAAACTGATGCACTTATCTTCATCTGAAATTTTAATATCAACAGATGCTAACTGACTTACCACAGTATTAAATGCATTCAGATGC
Source organism: Pinus taeda (assembly GCA_000404065.3). Lineage (NCBI taxonomy): Eukaryota > Viridiplantae > Streptophyta > Pinopsida > Pinales > Pinaceae > Pinus > Pinus taeda. Next base: position 99,473 of record APFE031277366.1, on the reverse strand, counting down.
TCTGTCACCAAGTCTCCATCTTTCATCCTCAGGTTATACAGCTTTTTCCATAGGAACAGTTTATTCACTGGAGACTTAGATTGGTACAAAGTCCCTAACTTGTCCCACAAAGCCTTTGTCGTAGCTTCCCCTGATACATTCAGCAATACTGAATCTGAGACACACAATCATATTGTGCTCTTTTCCTTCTAATCCAACATCTTCCATTCTTCATCAGTCACTCCCATTGGTTTAGTACTCGGATCTACCATGATCCACTGATCTTATCCAGCAACAGATCCTCCATCTTGAGTTTCCACAACTCAAAACTTTGACCATTGAACTTCTCAATCTCTATCTTTCCACTACTCACCATCTTATTTCACCACCAGAATCAATCTCATAGATCTCCCACTGAACAGGGTCTACCACAGGCCCGAGTGAAACCCCTCAGCAACAAAGGCGTCCCCTTGAAGCCAAAATAGCTCGATACCAAATGTAGGTTTTAACCCCGTACAGAAATTACCTGCATATGAATTTTAAAACAAAAAAAATAAACAATGCGAGATCATAACACATAAAACACATATACACAGAGATTTTCCCCTGGATCCCAAAACTGGGACTACCAGCTTGATTTTTCATTATGTTCCTTTCACTAATACAATACTTATTTATACATGCCAAAGAATCCAATACCATGGACCGAAAACTATCGCGTCCAATACCATGGACCAAAAACCATCGTTTCCAAAAAACATGTGCGAAACTCATGCACAAAACCATAGGTGGGTCTGCCCAACCTAACATAGGGTCCAAAACCAAAATTTTCTGGGGCGCTGCCCCGGACCCCATAAAGTGGGGTTACAAGTGCCTCAAACCCCCTATTAACTATGTGGAAAGAATATAACACAACCCAACAATAAAATTATTGTTTCCCTTGACTTCCGCAATGTTGAATGGTCCTAACCGGAGATTGTCAAATTTACCATGTTTTCCTCTTTCCTATCTACGAGAATCCCATTTTAAGACTAGATCTCTTGTCTGAAGTCTCTTTCCTTAGATTTTCTATCAAACAAACTTTTCATGTTGTTTTGGTATTGGTGAAGCTTATACTGAACTTCATCTATGTCCTAATTTAATTCAATAATCTAATTGATTCTTCTTAAAAAATCATCAGGCTCTACATAAGATTCCTGCAAAAACTTCATAACAAGAAAAGCTAGTTGTGTATGAAAAATAGCCTCAGTGCCATAGATAAGTTGAAAAGGGGATTTACCTGTATATCTCTTAGGTGACACTCTGTTAGCCTAAACTGCATACTTGAGATGACTATCCCAATTTATCTTATGGTCAAAGAGTACCTTTTTGATGACTTTGACCAAACTCTTATTTGATGATTCTTCAAATCCATTTCCCTTAGAGTAACATGGGGTAGAATGATGCTATAAAATCTGATAATTTTGGAAAAAATATATCATTTTAACATTACTAAATTCCTGTCCATTATCAGTGACTATCACTAAGGACAACCAAACCTCGATAATGTATTTTCTTCAATGAATTTGTTGACAATAGTGTCTGTTGCATTTTTTGTAAGGATGGATTCTACCCACTTTGTGAAGTAGTTTGTGGTAGTTATGATCCATCTGTGTTGATTATTGGATGCTAGAAATATCTCTCCAATCAAATCTAGTCCCCATTTTAAAAAGGGTACTTCAATTAATACTGGAAAAAGAGGGAGTGTTGTTAACCTTTGCTTTCTAGCAAATATCTGACATGGAATACAACTTTTTACTTTTTATCCTACTTTTGGAAACAACTTCGAACAATAAAAACTTGCTCTCTAAGCATAATGCCCTCCACATATTCCTTCATGAAATTGATCTATAACACCTTTTGTTTCACTTTCTATTAGACATAATAGAAAGATATCCAATGGATCTTTCCAATATAGGTTAACATTGATGATACAATATTTCATAGACTTTAATCTGAGGTTTCTACATTAATTCTTTGTGAATCCAAGAGGATACTCAAAATCATGAAGAAAATGTACAATATTAGCATACCATTTAGATAATAGGAACTTTTTATAAATATTAAGTGGAAGAGGAGTTGAATCAATAGTAGAGGAAGGTTCTTGTGTATTCTTCTCAATTGAACTTTAAGAAGGTTCTTGTGTATTCTTCTCTCCTAGTACTTGCATGATAGAGTTTATTCCCATAACTTTACAATTTAATTCAGCCAGAAGTTTGGATAAATCTTGTCCCTTTACTAACTTGGTAGATTTGATATCTAAATCAGATTCTAGTATTTTTGCAATTCATCTTCCTCTCCTACCATCTGTATCGGGTTGAGTCAAGACAATCTAAACATATTTATTAATTTATTTTTATTTTTTATTTATTTAAAAAATTTTATTTTTATTTTTTAATGTGGTTCACGAACAGCCTAGTCAGTGAGTGCTCGCTACGTCCACAGAAATATCTAGGCTAATTGCCCCTCAGCCTACTGGCAAGACCTAACCCCAAGGGCTTCGGGCAGAATCAACCTTGTGACCTCCCAATGGTGAGGCACGGTTTTTAACCAACTGAGCTAACCCTTGGGGCTGCAATCTTAATAGCATTATTTGGGACATAGGAAGTAATAAGGGAATGTAGGAAGTAACTTCTAAAGGCTTTCAAGGCTTGCACAAGGGCATAAGCTTTTTTTTCAATGATATCATATTTCAAGTTAGAATCTCTCATAACTTTACTAAAAAAGGCAATTGGTTGGTCATCTTCATTATCATTCTTTTGCAATAAGAGAACAGCTAGGTTAAGATAAGAGGCAAAAGAGAAAATGCTAAAGGATTTGAATAATCAGGACTGACTAGTATTGGCGCTTCAGAAATAGCCTTCTTGATTTTTGTGAAAACAAACCTTGCTTTCAATGTCCATTTGACTTCTTGATCCTTCTTTAGCATATCAGTAACATCCTTGACTATCTCAGCATAGTTTGGTATAAACCTTCTTAAAAAATTAATCTTTCCTAGAAAGTTTTGAATTTCCTTTTTATTTCTAGGTAAACTAATAAACTCAATGGTTGAGACTCACTTTGGATCAATCCCTACTCCTTTTGAAATGATATGGCCAAGTAGGTTTCCTTCCTTTATAGAAAACGAAGATTTCTTTGGATTAAGCGCAATTCCATATTTCCTGCATCTATCAAAAACCTTTCTCAAGTGTTTTAAATGTTTCTCATTATAATTTGAAACTACATTTAGATCATCCAGATAAATAACAACAAACTTTTTAACTTTACCAACAAAATCTAGGTCCATGGCTCTTTGAAAGGTAGCTCTTGCATTTGTTAGGCCAAATGGAATTCTAGCATACATAAATGTTCCCCAAGGAGTTGTGAATGTTGTTTTCTCCCTATCTTCTTGACTTACCACGATCTAATTATATCCACAAAAACCATCCAACAATAGAAATTATATTAGAGCGTAAAACTTTTTGGAGCAATTGATCCATCTTGGGCAATGGATAATTGTCTTTTAAATATAGTTTGTTTAGGTTGCTAAAGTCTACACATATTCTTATTTCACCATTCTTATTTATAATAGGAACTAGATTTACTATCCAATCAGAATATCTAAGACGAACAATAATTTTAGCATCCAACAATTTCTTAAGTTCTTTTTCAATAGTTGGAAGCAAAACTGGATTTATTCTCCTCAATTTTTGTTGAAAGGTCTAGTTTCTGGTTTGGGAGAAATTTTATGTTCAATAAGTGTTGTGTCATATGTTTTGAGCTCCTATTATAACCAGGCAAAGACATATTTGTAATGTTTGATAAGATTAACGTATTTGTCTTTTGTTTCCTTAGGTAATGATGTAGAAATCTTTACATTTCTGATTTCTTCATGGGTTCCAATATTACACTCTTCAACATCCTCTTGTTATGAAATTGCTAATGAATTTTTTTAAACATCATCATTATCAAAAAAAATTTCAAGAGGAATTAAACCCTTTGGAATGTAATTATTGGGCAACTGAATGATATTATGATCATCTATCTTATGATTTAAATGTGAGGTTTCAATTTCATTATTTGACTTACGATCAATGATTTGTTCTTCTTCAATTTTCAGAGCTAAAAATTCATCAATTTCTTGTAAGAAAATCTTCAATTTATCATCATCTTCGAAAACTTGCCAATGCTTAAGGTTCTCAGAGATTGAAGGCCTATAATTTACTTGAATTTGGTATTGTAACTGCATTGGATCAAGATTTTTAAAAGAGCTACCAGAGACTGCCAAAGAGTCTGCATAAATGTTTTCATCCCTAGGGATTGTTGTAATGTTAAAATCTTGAAAGTAGTTATCCACAGAATCTCATACCTCATTTTTATAAGATCTAAAGCCTAGGATGTTTTTCTTGTCATAGATTTCTTACTTGTTTCACAATTAGTTCTGAGTTATTGAATACACTTAAGTTTTGAACTTTTAGACTTTTAGCTAACTCTAGCCATAAAAGTAAGGCTTCATACTCTGCTATCAAAGTCTAACTTGAAATATTGAGTTAAATTTTCTTTATCTAGAGATATAAGTATAGTTCTAGCTCCAACTCCATATTTGGAAAAATCTCCATGGAAGTATAACTTCCAAACATCAGTTTTTATACATTTAGGTTTATTCACAAAATGTTCAATGCTAAGTTCATAATTTTGGAGATCATTAGTTGATAAAGAAAAACATCCAAAATCCTGATCAACAACATAAATAGGATTATTTATGGCTTGATAATCCTTACAAATAGTATTAATAAATCTCACCTCTCTATATAATCTAATATTATCTCCCCCATAAACAGGAATTGTAGCAAAAGAAATATCCATTTACAAACTTCCCCTTAACTTGGCACAACAAGATCTAGATAATAACATTCAAAATTTTGGGGGTGTAACAACAATATCTAAAACTACACTCTTAACAAGGATTTGTGCTAGAGTTAAAACTAAATCTTTGATTAGTCCAAGAGAAGGTACTTTCTTCAAATCAAAAGTGTATAGATCATGATAAGGTATTGTACTCTGTAATTAAAGCTAATCCATAATTAATTTGGGCATTACATTATGAGAGGCCCCAGAATCTAACACACAGTTATATAATAGAAAATCATGGATATTTAAAGTAACATAAAAGGGAGGAAAATTTTCATCAATCATATCAGAACTGGGACCAAAAACCACTGAAGGTTCTTCATCCTGTAAAATGATCACATCTCCCTCAACATCAATACTTGAGGATTGAATTCATTTTGACACTTGATTCTTGTAACTTGGGTTTTTGGAGAGTTTGGATAATGGAATAGGAATCTTGACTCTTTCTAATTCTATCTCAACATTAAAAGTTGTTGGAACAGTGTTTTAGAATGTTTTATGTTCATTTGATTGATTTAATGGTTGAATCATTGTTGTTTGTGTTTCAGTTGTTTTGATTGGTGGTTCATTAATAGTGATAGTTTTAGGTGGTCTTCTAGATCCTGGTATGGGTCTTAACCATATCTTCTTTTTAATTCTAAAATAAGAAATTCAAAGAAGGCTTGATATTTAGAAACCAGAGAAGCTTCTTGTTTTTGAAGTGAATGTTGATCATGAGAAACTAGAATTATAGCATTTTAATTTGATGGATCATCAAAATAATTGATATTATTGGTGACTAAAGGACTAGTTTCTTTGGATTCCTGATCATCAATCATTAATGGAGGTGAATTTGTCAATCAACATTAGGTCTCTGTAAGATTTGGTGTTGAAAATGTCTTTTGTATTGAACTTGAGGTTTGTTTGATGCTTTTGAGCTACCCTAGGTTATGCTTCCATTTTTTTAATTCTATTAGAAATATTTCTTAATAAAGAAGTAATTTCATATAATTTATGATCCTCACTCTTTCTTTTAGATGAAGAAGTTCCTTCTTCCCTAACTTTCATTTTTATTTCAACCTTTTCTACCTTTTCTTTAAGTTTACTTGATGTTGATCTATTAGCCTCAACTTTAATGGCATTGGTCTACATGTTTGTTAGGGTGAATATGTGCTTTCTCTAAGCATAAAAACAAAATCATCATCAAAACCTTTGAAAAATCTAACTTTAGTAGTAGCTACTAGTGGTTTACAGTTTGGTAGTATTTTATTATAAATTTTATTAAATCGTTTTATGAAATTAGCCATAGGTTCACCAAGGCTTATTTTTAGGTCATCAAACTCTGTAAGACAGTATATAGGATCCTTTTTAACTCCCCATTGGTTTTTAAAGATAGTAATCAATTCATTCCAACTAGAGATAGAACAAGCTCGTAATTGTCTAAACCAAATCCTAACATTTCCCTCAAGAGACTAAAAAAATAGTCTCATGTACACGTCTTCATGTTATATATTCATATTATTAGAAAAGTCCACAAAGGCAACTAAATTATCTTCAATAGACAAAATAGTTTCCCTATTGAATGTAGGTAAGTGCTTTAGATATCCATTTGGAAAATTGTTAAGTTGGCCAAGAAGGACTAATGTTGCATAACGAGCATTAATGATGGGTTGAAAACTAGCCATTTTATTAGGCGAGGATAATGAGGATGAGGATGAACTTTGAGGGGAAGGATAAGGTGAGGATGGAGTTGAACTTATGGGAGATGAGGGAGGTGAATATGATTGAGTATAATTTTTGGAAGATTTTATTAGTGGTGTTTTTATAACTAACTTCTACACTCCTAGACCAAATTTTCCTTCACTTTCAAATAGAGGATTAGTATAAACAGAGAATTTGTCTTCAAGTTTAGTAGAAGTAGATGGATATCTATGAACAATAGAAGAAATGAAATCACTAGGTTTTAATTCAGGTAATTCTAAACCTAATTCTGCTTCTGTTTTTGGAGATTCTGAAAGAGTTTCAGGGATCTAGTAAGATTCTAATTGATAAAGAATAATATCTTACTGCAAATAAACCCCTTTAGATAAATGTTCTAACAGTTTTGGTGGTAGATCTAATAGTTCGGGAGGAATTGGGACAGGTTTGAAAGGATCAGTTTCTGAAACAATTTAAGATGGAATTGCTACAACAGAAAAGGTAGAGGCTTCTAATCTTCATCTTAAAGAGGCAGCTCTAACCAGTCTCTCAGGATTTGACAATGGAGAATAGAAGAATCGAAGGTATAAAAAACTCAAAGTGTCATAGGATTTTGCATTGATCATCAGGCAAACAAAAAGCCAATGTTGAGCGAAAAAGAGGAGATTGAGGCTCAGTTGTATGGGACATGTTGGAATTCTTTGATGCTCCCATCTCCACAAGAAGATAAAGTTCAAAGGTCAGTGCAAAGATAGCCCAATAAGATTTCCAAATTTGGGTCTTTAGGATTGTAGTCTCCAATTTAACATGCATTTGAATCGGAAAAAGTTAAGGGTCTAAGAGAGACCTGGTATGACTACATGAAGTGAGTTATATTTTGTGGAATCGAAAGGTGAAATTTTTTAACCTACTAACCTTTTATTCACCATTAAAGTAAATCCTAACTGTTGTCCTAGGGAAAAATAATTCAAAATTTTTTGTTCCCTGACAACAACGCCAATCTAATGTTGTACCTCTATAGATAATTCTAAGTTAAGGAATTATGCCAGAGCATATAAAATGTTTTGTTTGTTTTGAGTTTTTGGATGAACAATGCTCTAAACTGTTTAAATAGGTGTAGTTTCTTAATTACTTATGATGTATTAGCAGGGTTGACTCATCACCTCTAGCAGAATTTAGCTTTTGAAGAGATATGTAAGATTGAAATTTAAGGAAATATATGATTGATTAAATCTTAAAACTGATTATTTAACTTAGTCATATACAAATGAATCGTCTAAAATTATTTTACAACCAATAAAATATATTTAAAACTCAAGGGGAAGTGACAATTTAAAGATGTAGAGGAGTTAATTAAAATATATATTCTAATTAACTAATATTTGTAATTGATAATAACTTCGTAGGGGCTTTCAAATAAATTTAAATTCAATATTATCATACCCATAATTCCCATTAATTTCAAATATATGCAGATTTAAACAAAGTGAAAAATTAATAAAATAGAAGAACTCACAAGGAGACAAGTTGTTTCAAGATGAATCCAGAATCTTTTTATTACTTTCAACAAATAATTTCAGATCATTACAAGTCTTCTCAAGAGTCTATCACAATAGTTCAACCCTTTATAGTTTGATCTACAAAGTATTCATACAGCTTTCATTAAAATAACTTGATTTAAATATCAAGATTTATTTACAAAATATCTTAAAATTGTTTTAAAAAATAGATCTATAATATATGAAAATAAAACTGCTTAGGCCTCTTGTCACTATTTTTGAGGCTTCTAGTGATGACAAAGATGAAAAGGTTATTGTTTTTTTGCTCCTGAAAATCTGCATCTTGTTGCTAAAAACCTATTGTCTACTGCTAGAAATCTCTGTCTATTTATTCGAGAAGCCGGCATATCTTGTCCCATCTTTCTTCATCTAGAGTGGAATATTTAATTACCTTTATGAATGTTTCATCCACTTTAGTGTATTTATGAAAAGTGGGATTAATTACAAACAGATGATTGATCTCATGCTTAATCAATAAATCAAAACTTAAACCTTCAATGAAGGCTTTTCCTATAATAGTTCAATTGATCTTGGCAATTTTAGATTTTGTTAAATAATGAATCCATATAGGTGAGGATAGTTTTTAGATAGGAGGAATGACCTGTTATAGAGTTTTAGTGAACCTAACATTTTGGACTACCAAGTGAGTCCATCATCAGGGGATGTGTCAATAGATATTCTTCAGATCAGAAGAATATCTATTGACGCATCCCCTGATGATGGACTCACTTGTTAGTCTGAAATGCTGGGTTCAATAAAACTCTATAACAGGTCATTCCTCCTATCTAAAAAATTTTAGATTTGTCTATACCTATAGCATGCAGCCAGTGTTGTTATTCTTCAAGGGGAATCAGTCTGTCTGTCATTCCCCTTAGCCTAAAAGTCATTTTTGATGCAAAGTATTGAACTTCTTGTGAATTTTCTAAACGTCGGCTTCTAGATTATGACATTTATTTTCTAGCTGTACCATAATATTTCTTTTAATGATAGTCCTTGTCACTTCCAAGATTATTTCAATTATGTCGTCTATTTCAAATTCTTCTATTTGTTCCCTTGTCTTTGAATTTATAATTCTAATTAATGTTGTAGCCTCTCCTGGTTATTGACTCACGTCTTTCTTTTCTTCTGCAATCACTTCCTTCGATATTCCCAATAGCTCCTCCTGTTCAAAAATGATTTCAATAGAAGGTCACAATTTGGTCATAGACTCATTAATATCTACCCATATGTTTTCCTTGGCCTATGCAATAGTCTGAGGAATATCAATCTCATTTTCTAGAGACTGTATTCTTTGAGTTAGCCTATGATTTTTCTAAAGCTTTGCTAAGTAAAAATTATCAATTTTTAACTTCTACTCCTGCAGACTATTGTGTTGAGCCTTCAACATTTCAATATCTTGATCTTTGATGGAAAAATCTCCCATTTCTTTAGCTACGTCAGTTGTGAGCCTGGGGACTGTGTTACCACTGTTGTAGTTGTTGCAATAGAAGTCCCTACAATATGAATTTTTGAAGTACCCACAAGAGAATCTATTGCTATAGGAATAGTTGCTACCACATTTGTTTGTTGCTCTTTTTATTTCAATAAAATTTCTATTTCAGTATTCATCCTTTGAATCTGTAAGTTTTGTTCAACAATGATCTTTAACATGTTATCGTTTTCCTTTTCTAACTCAGCTACTTCTTTGGTCTAAGGATATTCGGTTGTAGGGAGTTTCAATTTTTTTCTTAATTCTTGTATATCAACATTTTTCCTCTTAAAAATCTCCTTGACAACTTTAACATTACTGGGATCATATCCCAATTTAATCACTAGATCCTCTAAAGATTTTATTTTAGTAGCTTTGGAAAGTGATGATACCTTTTCAAGTTTTAACTATGATTGAATGTTATTCACTGAAACATCCAACCTGGATGTTTCCATGGCTAAACTATTCAAGGTGGAGTAAATCATTTCTCCAACCTATCTGTGCAGATCAATTTGGTCAATAGGATGGATTTGTTTAGTTTCAAAGGAAAAAACAAATTCTTTGTAATCTGATGCATTTTTGGGAAAAGGAACCTTAGGCTGTACGAGTGCCATCTAAAATTGTCCCTCTTGAGTATCTAATGCTGAGAGAAGCATGTGTTCGAAAGCTAAAGTTTGTTTCCAAAAATCTGAATAAGTAGTGGCCATCAGTTCCTCATTCTTCTTCTTAATTTCCCGGTACCTAGTAAATATACTATGTTATGTAATAGTGTGAGCTAGCTCTCTTATCTAAACTTATTCTAATGGACCTTGAGTGACCGAAGATACAAGAGAGCTTGAGAAAATTTCTTCACATCTTACGAATGTTGCAGCATAAGAACATGATAAAACTAATGAAGTTTGTTCCCCTAAACTCTCTTCCTAAGATGGCTCTTCAAGTGGGTTCTTTTTCTTATTTTTGTACATAATGAATTCAGACTGTTGAATTTTTGAAACAAGAGGGGAAATACTTTCCCTTGTCCTTTTTTACATGTTTTTCATGTGGTGTTGGAGTATGCGTTGTTGTAGAAATGAAAACTTTCTCCTCTGCTTCCTGCAATTTGTTCTCCTACCACTTCTCTTGGTTCATGTATTGTTCGATCTCTGGTCTAGGAGTGTGTGCATAAGGAGTATTTTTATGTTCTACCCTTAACTTAGAAATAATCCCCAAGGGATTATAAGACCAGGTAAAACTCAATTCAAATTTCATTTTCTTCAAGATGAGGTCTACTTCTTTTGTTGCTGCTCTAGTATTACAAATGAAAGGTCCAATCTAAGCCTTCGATTTAAACTAAGATTTATTTTTAGCTGACACAAAGTGTAGCTCATCCATGTTCATCATCTGCCTAATATATTCAAGTGCAAAAATCCTAATTGGTACAAAACTAGAAAGTTTATATGGAGGCAACCCACATCCATATACTCTTATCTCTGTATAATTTTGGTACAAGTACTAGTCTCCATTCTTTGTTTTCTCACTACGATGGAGAATTCTCTTGATTTCAGGGGTAATCCTAGGAACAAAATCACTATTAAGCAAGCATGAGACCATGTATAAAAATTGATTGGTGTAATTGTTTCTTACTAAGGAATTCCAATGAATCACAGATTATGGATTACCTTTCTCATCTAATTTCTATAATTGAAATTGGTATTTATCTTCTTGATGGAATAATAATAGGTATACATGAACTAAGTGATATTTGAAAGATTCTTCTGCTGAAAATTTTAAGAATTGATCATGTTCTGCTTCAAAAAAAAAATCATTGTAATTGAAGATCATGGAGGGTTTTTCTAATTCTAAAAATATTGATAGAAATCCTAAAATAACCTCATCTACCCACTGATTAGTTGGATAACCAAATAAACAAGAAACTATTTAGATGATGTGCTTGGTCATTTATGGGAACATAAAAGAGCGGTATGGAGGGTTTTTCCTAGGCAATTCTGCATTTTCAAGCAGGAATATTTCAATTTTTTTATCTCTTTGAGGAAATTTGAGGTTATTATATATTTCCATTACAAAATCAACAAATAAAGGGTGCAGAGGGCATGAAGGTTTTACTTGAAGAATTTGGCATATCGATTCTAGGGATATGGTAAACAAAACTTCATTATTTTGAGTGATAATGGCTCTCTGGCTCAGGATGTATCTAAATTTGCACTAGGTTACAAATTTGGGGAAGAAATGAGTTTGAGGAAGGATGAATTGAGGCAGTAAGGAGCCCCACATGCTCAATTCATTGCTGTCATCAAGAAATTTTTGTTCAGCCCAATTGTGGAGTTCATACAGGTCAAACTCACATTGGGTCTTGGAAATTTTGTATTCTTGGTAAAAAAGGGCTAGTCTCTCTAAATCTATGATCGAGGGAATCATTGGGATTTCCTCTATCATTTACGAGTCACCCTCTGAAGACATATTGAAGGTATACAAGGAAAGAGTGATGATTTCCAGGTAATTATAGGTTAATGTGTGTTGGAGAAGTGGTCTGATACTGATCTAGTTTTCTAGTTGCACTGAGCCTGGTTGTACATTTTCACAATAACGAAATGTGTAAAGGAAATGGTAACAAAAACTATATTTATTTATAAACAATAGAATTTACCATTTCAGAATACTCGTTAGAAGAGCGGGTCATTTATTATGGAAATGGTCGTGGTGTTGAACGGGTGGATAATGGTAAACAAATTATCGAGTGAACAATGGATAGTTGGCAGAGGTGGGATGGTCATTTATTTTTGGCAAGAACGAGTGATGGCAGTTTTTGGGGGAGGGGGTGGGGGCGCAGATGGTAAGTGGTAAATGGAGGGGGGAAGTCTGAAATAGATTATAGGTAGACACATAGAATAAGCACGTTTTTAGAAGTGATTTTTTGGACCCCCCCCCCCTCCTTATTTAAATGTCGGAGGGCCGAGGGTTCCAAAGGAAATCCTTACCGTTGATCTAGGTGGGAGCAGGATCGCGACAGTTGATTGATGCACCCATGTTTACACAGAAAGACAAAACATCATATCAATTGACTTTATTACAAATTTTAATTAATCACTTAATTAATCTTAAACTAATTAAAAATTAATTAACCATAATGTGCGGAATTTAAACTAGCACACAAATTTCCATGGGATTATTTATCTTTTTGAATGTTTTTTTTCTTTTTTGTCATTTTTTCTATTTTCTCTCTTTTTTATTATATATCCCTTTCCTTTTTTTACTTTTCCTTTTCTCTTTATATCTTTTTTTTTTTCTTTCCTTTTTTCAACAAGTAAATGTAAAATACAAGGTAAGTTACAATAGAACCTAAGCTTAGTGTGTGGATCCTCGGATTCTCGAAAAATCACCTCCCTAAAATTTTGTTGCAAGCCCTAGATTTCCACCCTACCTTTTGGGGACCACAATTTAGGAGGATAAAATATGGAGAAGAGAAGAGTTGGTCACCAAGGCTCTTAGATTAGTGCCTTGTCCTTTGGACTATGGAGTCTTAGATGATTTAAAATTGGCCTAATTGTCCTTAAAGAGGCTAAATATTGATGCCCTAGCAACAAACCTCTAACAATTACCCACTCAAGATTTATGGAGTTTTATGGAAGAAAGACAAAATTTCATACACTAGGAACATTCATAATTTTCCACACAATGAGTAACATATGCAATTGCCAACCAAGAAGCTTTCCAAAAATATTTTCGACGATTAGGGCAAAATAACACCAACCTAGTTGCAACAATTCGATACATTAGAATAATTCCAAGAAAATATTCATCACAAAGCACTAACAAGATGATAATATGATATATCCATCAAAAAATCATGAGATATCTCCAAAGAAGTTCAAAAATTTCAGCTCCAAATGTCAAAATGCATCTAAGAATTTCCAATAGTCTCCGAAGAAAAAGTGTGAGTTATTTTACAAGAAAAGAATCCAAGTGATTATGATGATGATATCTCACAATAAGAATCATTTCTATTTATATGATCCTTTTCCTAATTCGAATTAGTCTAATATCCCCTAAAGCTATAAAATAATGTGCAAATAACAAGTCCTTGGTGACAATCCCACTGACTAGGGCACGGAAGATGGTTCTTACCCTCCCATGCCTTACTCATGATAAAAACCTCCTCTCAGCCCCATATCAGCTACCAAACCTTGTATATATTGTTAAATTAGCTCGGGGCACTACTGGTCCAAGTGCATCATCTCACATTTAATGTGGGGAAATGAAAAAATCATTGAAGGTGTTGAGGGTGCCCATAAGATGAGGCAATTCTATAGCACATGATGGAGTTCCATGGCTCAATGCATTCCCTACAAGAGTCAATATGATCCTTAGGTGGTCATGGGACCTAGTTAAGTTGCCAAACCCATGATGAAACCACCTGCCAATTACATATAACATCCAACGTGTCTCCTCACCATCAAGTACAAAATTTATTAGTGAATCTAAATGAACTAAGCTTGTTAGTCAAAGGCACAAATCAGAATTCATAATGGGATTCCTTTCTAATATTGGGGCTTTGAGCATGTAATAATGTTACCTTCCTAGGTAGCAGTGGTTAATAGCCAACCCTATTAGGTGTTCCCAACCCCTAAAATGAAATACTTGTACAAGGTACATCCTTCAAGTGATAGGGATCATGTGGACAATGATGAGGTGGACAGGGATAGAGGGGCCTAAAGGAAAAATTCCATGGGTTCAAGGGTGGTAATGATGAGGGATGTCCACATATTTGAGTGTACAAATGTAGGAGGGAGAAATTGTGGTACATGAGTTACCTCATCCTTTGTTTTTCCACCCTTTTTAATTTTCCTTTTTCCTTTTCTTGATTTTTCTTTATTGTGTTGCTTGGGGCTCCATGAGATGAGAGAATCTTGTGTATGATATAAGTAGGTATTACCCCCTTAAGATGGGGAAATTCATCGTCCACTAGGGGTTGAGACATTCATGGGTTCCTTAATGATGCGGGGGGTACTCATGGGGCCTTAAGAACTAGGATGATGGCCATAATGAAGGGGTAGAGTTCATGTTTGGATTTGTCCCACATGCTAATATAGTGTCTCGACCATATTTTTCATTTTATGATATTATTTTCTTTTGTATGTGGTCGTGATATGCTTTTATCTTCTTTCTTTTTTAGCTACATTAATCTTTGAGGCAATGTTCAAGGGCTGACCCAGACATGTGGACAAGGATAGGGGGAGTACCAGAACCTTGTGGACCCAGAGAGGGAATGTAATGTCTAGAGAGGAGTGAAAAATATGAAATGGGAAAATGGGGCCACGCTACCAAAATTAGGGTTTCCCAAGTAGTACCCATCCTGAAGTTATAAGCCAATAGCAGAAATCCCATGGGACTAGGGTTGAGGATTAACCACCACATTTAAGGTGAGGGAACAAAACTACATTCATATTCCTTCATCCTTTCAAGTAAATCAATAATCAATAACAAATGTGCCCAAGGGAAAAAAAGCATAAACACTTGATTTCACAATGAAAAACACACCTTTAGGATCAGATGACCCACCTTCAAACATATGCTCTCTACAAATGGATGAGGGGGACACAGGAATGGCTTAGGAAGCAGAGATGAAATGGTGCCATATCAGCTATACTGGTGGCTATCAGGGCTGCTAGTTGCAATCTGAAGACAAATCTAGGATAAAATTCTTCTATGCGTCCACCCATTGGTGGTGGGTGACATCTAGCTCCAACTGGGACATGAGATCTCTGTGGAGTGCACGAGCCATGCCCTTGAAGGAAAGCCCATGAGAATACCAGCAATCCTCTAGGACCATAGACTTATATCCTGCACATCACATACAAGTGTTGGAAGCATCTGTCCTGGGCATAATTTTATCACCCTTGTTTTAGTCAAATAATAAAATCATACATGACATAAAATCTATTATAAGATGTAATTTTAATTTAAATCCATCTGCTCTATCATGATAGCATGATATGATGATGTTATCTATGAAAAAATCTATATGCAATTCATCCTACCCTAACATGCATGATATACTATGCAAATGTTAAGTGTAATCATATAGCCAATGTAACCAGCATATCATTCATTTAAGATCATATTTCCTATCCCGATGATCAATTATGATATGTGTGTGTGTGTGTGTTTGTGTGTGTGTGAAATAATACATGATAATTATGGAACTCATACGCTAGGTCACAAGGGTGGCTAGTGGGAAATAAGGTGACCATGAATCATGCACATGAGCCATAGGAAAACAGGAGGGACATGGATTAGGCCAAACCCAACTGATCGTTCCCTTAATCCTAAATATGGAATATTCAATGAACAAGCTCAAGCATTCCTTCTCAAAAGTCTCTTTGGTGATGTAATGGTTCATGTGGTCCATAGGGACATGATGAGAAGGGTGAATGGATGGATGACATGAATGATTACAACCAATAAGTTGTTTTTCCTCATAATTATAATTAGAAAAGGCAAATGACCTAGGCTTATCATCATTTATGTTCATGTGTTGGGGAATGATAAGGGTGTCCATTTATGAGTTGAATATGCCCCTAGGATCATAAGGAAGCTAGGGGAGGATAAGGCTTCGATTGGTATCGTCATATATATCATAGATGGGGTCCTTATCAAAATGCTTGTCATCGATCTCCCACTTCCCCTCTTCAATATGCAATTAATAACCAATTTCATTTTTATATGGGTTAATAGGATTATCTTTCTCAACGTCAGAGATAACATCCTTGAAAGATATTGAGTTATCTTGCACTCTACTTTCTAAGGAAATAATTTCATCAAGTCCTTATCATGCTCCCATTCAAGATCTTCCTTGATGTCTTCATCAATGATCTCATCTTGGTGATCTAGGAAAGAATTTTATTCTTCCTAATGATCCTCCTCATGTTCAATCATTCCTTTTAAAATTCAACATCTTATGTTTGGAAAGCCTTGTCCTTCATTTGATAATGGTCTAAAAAGTTACCAAAGAGTGCTTCAATTGATGAAATACTTATAGGTCTGCAATTATATAACCATGATTCATGACCTTGGAGGGACCTTATGAAAATCATTATGATGAAATCATGATGAACTACCTTATCCTTTGAGGCATATGTATCAAATATAGCCACATGATCAATTGTAGAATAGGGATCACCATCAAACTTAGGCACCCCACATATTGTGGTCTAGGAGACATGGTTAGCATTTCTAGGAATGTTAGTGATGTCCAAGGTAGGAATTTCATCAAGGTAATACATTCTATTAGGTTACACATATCAATCATGCAGGAGTCACCAAGGTGAATTAAAAAATGCCTTAAGAGATGTTTTCTCCACCGTACACACATTAACGTTGAGATTCAATGATGAGCAAGGGATTTGTTCTTTCAATGGAGTCGCCAGAACAGGATCTATGTTGTCATTAAAAGGATGACCTCTCCAAATGTTTAACCAAGGAGGTAGACAAAATTCCTCCCTGGAAATGGTGCTATAAATGTTACAACACAATCTAGAAGGGCCCTAAGAAAGTAATACTAAGGGACAACTACTACACTCGATAACAACAATGGGAAAATGACCCACTTTCACCTACGAAATTTCAACAATGGGAGGAGTCCCAATAAGAAGATAATCACCTGGGATGGATATATTAATGACTAAGGAGAGACACAACAATGGCTCAATGCTTCAAGGAAGCTAACATCCTCTCTAGGAAAAACTTTAAGATGAAGAGATCAAGGCCTAGGTTTTTAGATATGATGATGATAATAGGTATTCCTAAGGTCAAAGGCTCCAAGAGATGAGGTAGGAACTCTCAAAGGAGCTTTATGTGATGTTGTGACACTTCCCAAAGTCTCTTCTCTATCTTTGAGGGTCCTAGGAAAGACATGCACTAAACCTATGGTTTTATGAATAATCATGAGAAAAAATACTTCCAAGGTAATCACTAAGTCAAGGCAAGGGAGGAGATAGGGTTTCTTATGATTTATTCCAATGAATACTAATCTCGTACAACCCTCAAAGAAGTCCCCAAGTTGTTACACTGAAATTTGTCACCATGACTATTTGCAGTTAATATGGCTCAATCAATAGTCATATTATCCTCCTTGTCAAGCCTTATACCTCTGCTCTTCATGTCAAACTTCAAAAAGAGAGAAAGTCATTAAAAAACATGTTTATCTCTGGGTACGCAGGTTCTCTCTACCTTGCCTGCGTGTATGCATCCCAAGATCATTGTACCTGCGTACTTGTACGCTCTGTAAGTCAAGGGATGGGTGTGTACCCCTGTAAAGGTCAAAAGGCATGAGTTTCATCTTAAAAAAGTTACTTGTGGTCACTTCTAGAGCCTTCTAGA
>APFE031277366.1:24900-57358 GCA_000404065.3 Pinus taeda | reverse complement strand
TCTTAAAGCATTTAGATTCTAAGTGGCCATCTCGATTACAAAAGTTACAATGTCTATCAGTCTTCTTCCATTTGTTTTTATTGGTCTTATCATTTTGCTGAAATGATCTTTCATTTTAAGACTGAGTTTGCTTAGGACCCTTGTTTGGTTTAGGACCATTCTTTTTAGGATATGACTTCTTAAGATTCTTTAAATTTGGTTGTTGCTGGGCGGCTAACACTTTCTTGGAAGAGTTTCCAAGATGAAGAAGACCAAGATGTAAGAGTTTTTCTTGTTTTCTTATTAAAGAATCACAAAAAGAGTCAAAGGAAGGGCCTTGTAGTCTTTTCCTTGACAAATGAAAGCTTCCCTTGTAGAATGGAAGGTGGAAACAAATACAGAGTAGGCTGGTCCCAACTTTGTAAGGATGGAATAAATAAGGTTACTATCTTCTTTCTTAACCTTACCACCTTCCAAGAGATATCTAAGGGTCTTGAATTTGGACAAGAAATCTTCAATGCAAGAAAAATTATTAGGATCCAATGTAAGCAACTCATTTTCAAGTTGATGGGCTCTAATTTCATTTTTAATCCCAAAAACTTTAGTGATTTGTTCAAATGCTTCATGAGGAGTATCAAGTTCTGCAATATGGAATCTAAGATCAGGAGAAATAGACATCCCTATCAAACCACGTGCTTGATCTTGTCTATTTTCCCATTTTGCAACCTTGTCTTCATCTTTTGGTTTCTTCTTTTGGCCCGTGGCTATTCTGTAGAGACCTTTACTTCTAAGTAAATCTTCCATGTAGGCTAACCATTGGAAGTAGTTAGTGCTGTCAAGAATGACTTGGCATGGATTTTCCATTTTTTTTAAAAAACTGAAGCTGAATATGCTGTAAGTAAGTGTTCCAATGGCTAGATCTCGAAAAATTAGGCTGTTTTAAAAAAAACGGCTCTGAAAAAGGCTTCCGGATGAAGAAGTTATGGCGTTTTGAAAAATTTTGTTGAAGTTGCCGACAAAGTGCGCGAATGTGCGGGAATAAAAAAAACGCCCCCACAAAATGGAGATTTGAACCCAAGACCTCTATTCTCTTAAAATAACTTTGAACCAATTGAGCTATACAAAAAATTTGAGAGAGAGAGAGAGAGAGAGGGGAGGGCTTTGGGTTGCGTGCTTGCCTTGAGAAACCTCTTTTTTCCTACAAAACACAAAACACAAAACCCAACACGTACATGCAAAAAAAAGACGAACCTTATGGTTCGAAGTTAGCTTTACCCAAAAAACTAAATATTTAAAAAAAAATTAGCTTTAGCCGAAAAACTAAATATTTTTCTCAATGTTTCTGATTTTCCGAGATCACACTAAGGTGCAGGGAAAAGAGCATACGCATGAGAAAAAAATCCTTCCTTTCTGTTTCTGATTTGCCCAGATCGCACAGAGTCGCAGGGCAGAGAGCATACGCAGAAATGAAAGGTATAGATCCGGTTAAAAAAAAACTAAATAAACCGAAACCGAAATAAGCAGAGAGAAAATAACAGAAACTGCAAATAAAGACTGTATACCTCCAGATCTTAAAAATGACGCAGATAGGGCTACCGGAAACCTTTTCGCGTGAAACGAAAGGAGTTCCTCACTGGAACAGATGCTCCGAACACAACAGAGCAGTCCTCTCGGCCCGAAAGCAGTCAGAAACAGTAGATCTAGGAAACGACAGCCGCATGCAGTTCTACCGGCTTCAGATTTGAATCACCAACGGACGCGGCCCTCAAATAGCTCTGATACCATGTAGGAATTTACAGGGTAAGTTCCTCAGACAGAACACCAGAAGGACACCGCTCACAAACAGATCACAGATCAATACACCCATATTTTGACGTGGTTAAAACCCTCAGAGAGGGAAACAGTCCACGGCCTGCGCCAACGTGGCTACTACAGGCAATTTATTAATAAAAGAATGAAAATTTACATAAGCTTCTCTCATGCACGGTTAACCTACAAATGACCCTCCATGCGCTTTAAATAGAATTCATGGACCAATCGGGTGTCAAGCCACGGATCAAGTGTCGGTAATACCGAGGAGAGAATGAACCGTCGGATCACTACATATCGAATGAACCGTCGGATTGTAAGTTACAAAATGTACAACGGTAAAGAAACACACTTTACCTAACTCTATACTAGACCAAGTTGAACTTAACTATTTCCTATGTGTCGGAATATCCTAACACAGATGCAGGAGGGAGAAATCATGGTACATGAGTTACCTCGGAAAATTTTTTCTACTCTTCTTCATTTTCCTTTTTCCAATTCTTGAATGTTATTTATTATACTAGTTAGGGATGCAAGAGATGAGGACATGTTGTGTATCATATAAGTAGTGATTACCCCCTTAAGGTGGGGCAGTTCATCACCCACCAGGGCTTGGAACATGCATGGATTCCTTAATGATGTGGGAGGCATTCATGGGGCCCAATGAACGAGGGTGATGGACATAATGAAGGGGTGGATCTCAATTTTGGCTTTTTCCCATGTGCTAATATAGTGTCCTGGATATTTTTTCATTTTGTGGTATTATTTTCTTTTGTATGTGGCCATGATATGCTTTTATATTTTTATTTTATCTACATTAACCTTTGAGGAAATGTTTCAGGACTAGCCCATACATATGGACAAGGGGATGGGGAGTGTTATAGCATTGTGGACCTAGTGGTCATGTGGACCAAGAGAGGGAAGATTATGAAATAGGGCATGTAACATGCAGAGGGGAGTGAAAAATATGAAATGGGAAAACAGGATTGCGCTACCAAAATCAAGGTTTCCCAAGTAGTGCCCATCCTGAAGCTATAAGATAATAGGGGAGATCCCATGAGACTAGGATTGAGGATTAATTCCCCCCCCCCCAATTTAAGGTGAGGGAACAACACTATAGTCAAAACCCTTCATCCTTCCAAGTCACCCAATAATCCATACCAAGTGTGCCAAAGGAAAAACAAGCATAAGCACCCGAACTCACAATGAAAAACATACCTTTAGAATCAGATGGCTCGCCTTCAAATATACACTCTTGACATATGAGATAGGAGGACATAGGACTCACTCGGTGAGTGGAGATCAACTAGTACAATATCAACTACACTGGTGGTTGTTAGGGTTGTTGGCTATCAGCTGAAGACAAATCTAGGAGAAAATCTCTCCTATGAGGTCACCCACTTGTGGTGGGTATCACGATGCATCAAGGTCCTTCTACTAATGAGCCTTGACCCATCAACATTAGCACACTATATTGGTTCAAGGATAAAGACTTATTTTAGTGCCTTGAGCCTTGCACTCATCATTATAAGGTTCACTCGCTGACAACAATAGAAATACATCAATGTCTCCTTATTGTCAGATCTTGCAAGTGACTTGACCTTACAAAAGTGTGTCCCTAGAAAGATGTACTAAGGTTCCTTGACACTCATTGACATCATTGGTGAGTCATCTTGCATTGGTTAACAACATACATTAATGGCTGGTAATCCACTGATCTGTAGAAATTAAGATGTAGATTTGTTACTGCTCATGAAGTTTTAATCAAAATCACAAGACACAATCCTACTCTATTGCTTTGTGGACATTAATACATAATTTAGAAAAAAAATATAGACAAGTAATAAGAAATCACTCACATGCAAATAGTATTTTTCCCAGGGAAAGAAAACTACTAAAAACCCCAATGTCTGCTTGCATTAATATGATGAATAGACATGTATTACAATTGCTTTGATCAACTGGGCACAACCTGCAAGTGCATAACATATCTCTCTACTCACTAAGAATCTCTGATCCAGACTTAATCAATTTCTACCTTTTCTTGAGCCGTTATTTCCTTGCAACTTAGTCAATTTCTACCTTTTCTTCAGCCCCTATTTCCTTGCACAATTCCTAAGAAATTAGGGCCCTAATCTTTAGGAATTTCTCCAAAATGGATTGTGCAATTCCCAAGGTTGATCATCTGACTGCATGCAACACCTATACACTCAAGACTAGTATACAACTAATGTTACATTGCCTTGGAATATCCACCTCAACTGGGTAATTTGAATTATCTACATGCACTAACTATTTTGGGTTGATTGATCAGTTAACTAGATGATCACTAAGTTTGACTAAAGTCCCACTGCACAACTAACCTTCCACTAGTTCCTCTAACAGATGGAACTAGTTTAACTAAAAACAACTTGAGATAATTGAATTTGATTGCTACAGATTAGCAATCACACATTCTCAAATGAACTCTAACTCCTCGAACTCAAATTCACTGAGTAAAATGGGTGAAACAAGTTAATTGCATCCAAGTTGTCTGTTGATGTGGAAATTTGAATTTTCTCAATTTAATCAAGGAAAAATCAAATTGAGAATTTCTTGCTACATTTTTCATCATGATCCCTTTTCATTCTTGACTCTAAAACATTCATTTTCATGGGAGAGAATTGCACCATGAGTTTTAGACTTAGTGAAGGTTCTGTGAAGTAATCAATAACAGTTGCAGCATTGTAGTTTTCAAATATGGGAGGTAGATTAACCATCAAGGCACCAGTGAGTTTATCCTTCATTAGTCATAAGCACCAAACATCCAACCCTACACAATTAGCCTTCATCATTCATCAACACCATTGTTTGGTATTTTAATTGTGCTTTAAATTACTTTACATTCAATTGTTAATCCAGGTACATAGACTTGTGAAGTATACGACATAATATATACTAGGAGTTTAGATTTCAATTCTAAGGGAAATAAATTTCAAAGAAAGAAAATTCTACTCTATGAAAGTGAATAAAATGACATGAAATGAAATACTAATCTAAGAAAGCGTTGGATAATTAATCTAGGAAAGCATGTAAACTTAATCTATGAAAGCATGTAAACTTAGCCTATGAAAGCATGGAATCTTAATCTATGAAGGCATGTAAACTTAATCTATTAAAGCATGGAAATTTATAATATATAAAAGCAAGTAATTTTAATCTATGAAATCTTGTAAAGTTAATGTAGAAAACATTTTAAATATATTTCTATGAAAGAAAACATTCTTAGTCTATGAAACCTAACATTCTTAGTCTATGAACAAAAACAACTCTAATCACAAATGAGAATGCTTTAGAATTTAAATCTTTTTATTTTTTATTTTTTATTTTTATATGTTTCAAATGCTTGATTGCAATATGGAAAATAATGAAATTAGAAACTTGAAAACAAAGTATCTATAATAAGTAAATAAATCAAATCCTAAGTGATCATTATAATGTAAATTATTTTTTAATTAAAAAGATTAGAGAATTGTTAGAGAATTGTGATGACTTCAGAAACTATATTGATTTAGGTTCAAAATGAGTGATCTCTTTCTTAATTTGATGGAAATTTCAAATTCTTTCTTCTATTTTAATATTTGTTGGCTGCAACATGAAATCTGAGAAAATACATTTGAAATATCCACAAATATCTCCAAAACCATGGATTGTTTTGAAAAATTCCCGCATTTCAACTAAATTGGCTCATTTTGCAAAAAACCCATGTTTTAGTTTTCAATATCTATCTTAGTTTGCCCAAAAATTGTGCTAGAAGTTGTTTGGTCAAAAATTGCTACTAATATGTATCATTATTTTCAATTATGTGTTAAAGGCTCATACTTGCAACATTAAGAAAAAATTTATTGTTGATGTGCAAAAGAAACTAATTTAGAACATAAGAAAACTAATATAAGTTGCATATATTATAAAACTACATGAATAATAAAATAACATCTTACAACAAAACAAAAATAGAAAACTATAAACTAAATAACACAAGAATTTATCCAATGTGTTTTATTCCATCATAGTTTGGAATTATGCTCCAAGAGTTCCCCCATTTGAATAGAGAAGGAACTCATATTTATAAAAAAAACTAAAATAACTAATTAACTTGGTCTAGTGTAGAGTTAGGTAAAGTATAACTTGGTTTGATTCCCCCGAGTTGCATTCGAGGGGGGGTGTTCGAAGAATCATTGCACCTCTATGGAATCTGTAAGTTCCACCTTGGGGATCCTAGTTACTAGTTTGGAATGTTTACCAGCACCTGCGGTTTTTCGTGTAACGGAAAACCTCTTCATTGTATCATAGCTATTTGAGGGTTACATCCGTTGGTGATCCAAATCTGAAGCCAGTAGAACTACATCCGACTATCGTTTCCTAAACTACTATTACTAACTGCTTTCGGGTTGAGATGACTGCTTTATTGTGTTAGGAGCATCTGTTCCAGTGAGGAACCCCTTTCGTTTGATGCAAAAAGGTTATCAGTAGCCCTAGCTACATCATTTTTAAGATCTGGAGGTATATAGTGTTTATTTGCAATGTTTAGTTATTTTCTCTCTGTTTATTTTGTTTATTTAGCTCTTTCTTTTTTTTTATTACCAGATCTATACCTTTCATTTCTGTGGATACTCTTTTCCCTATGACTCTGTGCGATCTAGGCAAATCAGAAACATAGAGGAAGGATTTTTCTCATGCGTATGCTCTTTTCCGCTGTGCCTTAGTGTGATCTCGGAAAATCAGAAACATTGAGGAAAATATTTAGTTTTCGACTAAAGCTAACATCAAGCCGTAAGGTTTGTTTTTTTTTGTATGTCTGTGTTGGGTTTTGTGTTTTTTGTTTTGTAGGTAAAAAAGATCTTTCTAAAGTAAGCACATAGCCCAAATCTTCAGTGACTAAAAAAAAAACCCCTTCCTCTTTTCCAAAAATTACTAACCTTTTAATCTAGCTCACTTGGTCCAAAGCTACTTTATGAGAATAGAGGTCTTGAGTTCAAGTCTTTCTTTTTGTTGAGCTAATTAGATTAAGTTTGGAAAGGGGGCGGAGTTTTTTTAAATATAACATTATCATTCATTTCCGACCATTCTCGCACTTTGTCGGCATCTTCAACAACTTTTCTTCAAAAATCCATAACTTCTTCATCCAAAAGCCGTTTTCAGAGCCGTTTTCTTTTAATCAACCTAATTTTTCGAGATCTTTCCATTGGAAAATTTAGTTTCTACAATCTATAGCTTCAGTTTCTGTTAAAATGGAAAGTCCATGCCAAGTTATTCTTGACAGTACCAGCTACTTTCAATGGTGGTCCTACATTGTGGATTTACTTAGAAGTAAACGTCTTTACAGAATAGCCTCAGGCCAAGAAACCTGTTAAACAGACATGGACAGCCAAAACAATAGGAAATATAAAGCATGCGATACAATTTTTATTCACAAAAGATGTACATTTATAGTACAATATGGTGACCGTTGGGATTCACATCCCAAGGTCTCTTGGACTGCTTTGTCCATTCGGCTTCCACTCTAACCCTTTAGGATTAGGTGTCCAACATTCCCCCCCTTAATCCGAAGGGTTATGTATGAGTCCAAGAAAAGAGCTGTAATACAAAATGTGCAATAATGCATGGCAGCACTAGGCTGAATGTGCTCTATGAAATGTTGGTAAAAAAGGGCGGTGGTTTAAGGATAGCCACCAACACTGGAACGCTTAGTGCAGTTCCCGGAACTCTTCCAAAACTGGCAAGAAGTTGTAAGTCTTCTGCTAGAGGAAGTGATCCTATTGTTTCAAAGAGGGAAACCTTCAACCATAAAAGGGAGGCCTCACCCCATATAAAAGGTAAAACTTCAACCTGTAAAAGGGAAGTCTCAACCTGTGATGGTTTAAGGATGACCAACAACTCTGGAATGCTTATGCAATTCCTGGAACTCTTCCAAAACTGGCAAGAAGCTGTAAGTTTTTTGCTAGAGGAAGTGTTCTCAATTTTGTCTCCGGAACTCTTCCAAAACTGGCAAGAAGCTGTAAGTCTTCTGCTAGAGGAAGTGTCCCACATCGCTAACTGAAGGCATGTTCAGGCATCTTTGTCTCTGGCTACAACTCTGAAGCTGGTGTGGAAGGTTGTGGCTCAGGCTCGCTTGATGTGACTTTGAAGCTTGTAGATGACCATCATTTCGCCCCTGTCAGATACAAGGTGAATCTTTGTTCTTGCAGGGTGTTTGTTTCTGAAGCATCTGTTTGATGAATGACTGGTTTTATGGCAGTGCTTACATGGATGAAGATCAAAAAAATGATCTTTCAGATGGCCAACTCGATCACAGTGTTGGCATTTCACGATCTGTTGTTGTTGTTGTTGTTGAAGAGGAGTAGAGTCTGGAACAGCTGAAGCTGAACTGTCATGAGGAGTAGGTGAAATGTCATTAATGAAACCAGCACTCTGAAACTGAATGGGTTTGGCATAGTCTGGAATATGAAAGGACAAGTCCTTGTCATATCCAAGACCAGTTATGTGCTTGTTGTGGACAAGCTGTTCCCAAGGTCTGATGATGGGCTTGGGAAGTGCAGAATGAACTTCTGCATCTGCATGTACAATTGCTGCATTATTAACTTGCTGCTTATGGGAGTCTGTTTCAATCTTCTGAACAGAAACAGGTTCAAAAAGATGACTCCATTTCTGTAGTTCTTCTTGCTGTAGCTGTGATTCAAGCTGCAAAAAATCAATCTTTTCCTATGCATATTGTAAAGATTTTTGAATATCTCTGAGAGTGTTTTTGTTGATTTTAACTGTACTTCCATTAGTAGATAAGATTAGAGTTCTTAATAACTCTAATAATCCATGATTTTTCTCCATTATTTAGACAATCAAGTCAACAATGTATTTGTAAAAAGAATCAAATGACCAAAAATGCACTCTCTGTTCTGTGAAATCCTGAAAACCACTTTCCTAGTTTAACTGTCTTTTGAAGAAATTACTATATATCTCCAACCTGCAAGGCAAGGCCCTTGAAGAAATCAATTTTCTGTATCAAAAACATCATACTGGAATATCAGCCCAAAATATATCCTCGGGTCAAAGAAGGGAACATCAAATCAACACCATTCAAGAAGGATGATGTGGTCCCTAATATTACTACGGCAGTTGTGGCGGAGGAACTTTCCTATATGTCATTCTTTTGCTGGTTCTGATCTCTGTGAAGGAAACTATTGTGTTCCTTTTCCGTTTCATCAATTTCCTTAATACAATATGGAGTTTTCCACAGTAACTATGTATATGTAATCCAACAATAACCATGCATACTTAATCCTCACTAACCATGCATAAGTAAACCAACAGTCTTTGATGAAACAGTTAGAAGTTGTTGTCCATATATTCAAATTTGGTAAGTGTAAATGCCTAACTAGTGACTATGAATGCAACGATTACTCCTAATTAATTAGAACCCTTGAACCTGCTTCGTAACATAGCTCGATTTGTCATGTTAGATTCAGTATTTCTTTTGTACATGTGTTCACGATCTTCGTCCTTTGTTTGCTTTAAGATCACACGTCAGGAGATCAACTTCGACCAATATTTTTTTCGGGACCTGAACTGTAGGAGGTGATGCCTTCCATGGCAGTGTCAATGTTTCGGTCAACCCACAAGATGGACGCAACCGGTGGAGTGATACAAATATGAACGTGGGTGGCCCAGAATCGCCGCAACTTAACCTCAGATCTCTTGTTCACAGACAAGAACATGCGGCCAAAATCACAGGATGCCCTTTCATAAATGCCCAAAACCTTAATCAACTCAAAAAATCCCTTAGAAGGTAATGGGAGAACCCATTGAAAACTGAGTGTGAGGCAAAGCCAATATTCAGTGGCAATAGGCTTCCGTCGTTGCAACAATTTCTTGTAAGGAAACAAAAATATTAGCAGCTACAGGTTTCAGTCATTACAACAATTTCTGTTAGCTTGAACCGTCATAAAAAACATAAATATTCAATGGCTACAGGGTTCAATTGGCAGACAAATTCCTCAATTCCTTCACCATTATTGAACATGGAGCCGAAAATAGCTGGAACAGGTGCATATATAACCAACAAAGACAAGGGCGTGACCAGACAACCAAGAACACATAAAATGAATACTGCCTTAATATATGGCAACGAAACCAATCTTACAAAACCTGTCGCCTATGAAGCAATCGTCAAAGCTGTGGATGCTGCTCCAGTTTCTCTTTTTTTATGCAATCGTCAAAGCTGTGGCTGCTGCTCCAGTTTCCCCAGAGTGCAATCGTCAAGTCCTAAGCGGGAGTGTCGTGGGCGCTCTCGTGGCCTCCGGTTCAGTCGTTGTCATGGCCGCCACATTTCGTAACGCCCCTTTCGAACGCCTGCCTCTCGATGAGGACGACGGACCGTTGCCGATACAACTCCAGCAACTATGTACAATGCCTCCAAACCTTTGCTCCGATTACATGGGACGTTGCTGATGGAACCCTTTGTCACCCCTGCGTTCTCCGGCTGCTGTTCAGATTGCAGAGCGGATTGTCGTCAAGCAATATTAAAGGATGTCTGCTTGCTGGAGCAACAACTTCGAGTGGGTGGACATATATTTGAAGTAAGTATTGATGGTGAGTATTTTAAAACATGGATGTTTGAAGCTGTTTAAATAACTAATCAAGTGTGCTGGAGCAACGGGAGCTTCGAGCGGGTGGACATATATTTGAAGTAAGTGTGCTCGATACTTATATGAACAGGGATAATGTAGGTATTACTGTAGTGATGCTAAAGCAATGTCCTCAATGTCGATCGCCTGTCAGAAGAACACCGCGATATTCAAACATTGTGAAGACTAAGTTGCAACAGAACGAAGAAGTGAAGAAACGAGTTATTGGATTCCATAAAGTGAACAGAGACAACGATATACTAAAGGGGAAAAAATATTTGGCAGCAAGGAAAGAATTCTTTGAAGCTCTCGGCAGCAATCCAGGCCTTCTGGGCCAGGCGTGTGGTCTCTATGGGTTGCTTGCCCATAGTCAAGCAATACAATATCTCAGTTTTATCATAGAGCGCAGCGCCTACAATCTACTCATGCTGGTAAAGCTTCCAACACTAAGTCTAAAACCTGGGACCTGTGGAAAAGGACGAAGATTGCCAGAGGCAGGTTATAACGTCCAACGTTTCATTTGTCAGGTGCAGGCTATAACGTCCAGGAAGGAGTTACAATAATTGTGGTAGACAGAGTGGCGCAACATCAATAATGGAAAAAACGGTTATAGAGAGCGCACAGAGCATATCTTGGACAGCGCTGGTTAGGCAGAGCCCAGAAATAGAGACTTACAGATTCAGGAATGTCTGGGATGGCAGAGCCAAAGCACCAGGACTTTTAACGCACACATTGTGGTATTCATTCAACGCACCAAAAATTATACATATGCCAGCACAAATATATTAATGAATTCAACACCAGCACATGAATTAATCAACCAACAATATCACCGAGAGTTCACGACCCACATAACATTAATGGTCAATGCATAGCTCTGTTGAGAGAATCACAACAAAAGGCCACAAGCAAACAATGACTCAAATATTAGCAGGACCAGAATTCGCCTGCTCTGATACCATGTTAAACACACATGGTGAGTGGGAACAAATAGTAAAGATAAAACATGCAATACATTTTTTATTAACAATCTGATATACATTTATAGTACATTTGGTGACCGTTGGGATTCACATCCCAAGGTCTCTTGGATTGCTTTGTCCATTCGGCTTCCACGCTAACCCTTTAGGATTAGGTGTCCAACATCATCTAATATATGTTCCTAAGATATAATAAACTTATGGTGTATGAGTTATCATCATTCTTACTCCTTAGTTATATTATACGTGCTCCCTGTCTTTGTGCTCATGGCTGAAATAAATAACTCTCCATTGAATTTCTATTAGCATCAGTCAGAAACTCTTGATTGATTGATGCTCTATGAAATGCATCAGCTTTGAGTTACTCATAATCCACTTTCTTGTTGAGTTAGAGATCAACTACCACGATTCTGGAGATGTTTCATTTCCTCAAGGAGTTGCTAATTTGGTTTCTGTACGGCTGTTAAGAATTTCTCTCTCCTTACATGGAGTGTTCTTAAGCGTTCTTGGGTGGATTTCTACTTATTAGAGTTGTTTCCCTCTCCCCTGAGCATTATTTTCATTTGCTGGGGTGAGTTTGAGCTCAATCTTGGTTGTATAAGCGGCCATAGGTACTAGACAAGGACATACATAACTGTAGGAGATCATTGGCTCTCCAATTTCCCTTCATTCCCATAAATCCATCGAATACATGGGTGTTGAAATCTACAAGGCAAAGCATTCTTGATGTCTATTTATGGTAGAATGTAATTATATTATAATGTTGTTAAATTGAGATTCATTACTTGAGTGACTCAAATTAGATGTTGTTCCATTGGTATTGGGAATTGTTACATGAGAACACATTAACTACAATTATTCACCATTAATATCCAGAGGTTGTTCTATACTAGAATGGTGATTGTACAGTCTAATGTATAATGAGGATAAGGTTGAAGAAATGAATGAGGAGAAATCGCATTCAAGGGGCAGTGTGGATGAAAGTTGTACTGTAGAAAAAGAAAATACAATAGTATCGACAAATATGGACAAATTCTGATGAAGACCATGCAACATCAACCAACTTCTTTGAAAACACAAAGTGTGAACAGTTTGAGCTGTCTAATTTCGCACTTATTGAATATTCAACTGGTGGATCTATATCTTCTTGTATTGATAATATGGAAGATCAAGATTACATATAACAATGTTGTTATAGACATTTTTGGGCACTGCAACCCCAATCCTAAATGTCCATAAACCAAGGGCTCCTAAGTCCCTACAAGTGTTGTTCCAACCCCTAAAAGAACAAGGTCAGCTGATCACATCATCTCCTAGAAGTTCTCCATGAAAAACTACTCAGAACTAGTCAAAACTAGGCCATCTCACCTGCTCCATGGACAAAGTGCACTGCATCCCACCTAAATACACAGAGAGGCTGCAATGCATGTTGAAAAGCCCTTCTATGGGTGCGATGGGTGAGAATGGACAAATGGAAGAGGTAGTGTGTGAGGTGTAAAATCATGGAATCTTCCAGAAACTTCTCCTGTGACACTGGCCTCCCTGAATTCGGCCAGGGATGAGTAAGCGATCATCATTCTCCAAGTGGAATCAAGAACTATTAGAGAGGACACTAATCAAACCCCAGAAGCTGACTCACCCTCCTTTCAAACATCTATATATGGATCCCTCATCCCAGAGATCCAGAGGCTGGAATTTTGTATCTTGTAAGGAAGTGCTATTGGTTTCTTACCACAACATCATAGTGTTGGTTGATCTAATCTTTTCATGAGGTGAAGAAGGGCTTCTTGCTGAGAGGATGACGTTGGGTCAGAAAAATTGGTTGTAATCCTCCCTTGCTCTTTTCTTGATATCAATAAATCTATTCAAGTTTTCCTCCATGTTCTTGCATATTTTATGATATATGTTTGTGTGTGGTCAATATACATCTGATCTTATATTGTTTATGCTAGTAGATCTCTATTCTCGGATAGTATTGTGTTTCTTTGATTCCACAGGTGCTCTTTGAAGCTGGGCTGACAAGAAAGCAAGCGGCAAGGGTCTATCAGAAGAGAGAGGAATCAAAGTGAGGAACCAAGCGCAAGATTGGGGTTGGTCCCTTCATTCCTCTCTTATCTATTAGTCATAAAGGAATACGAAAGTAGATTTACTCTGTTTGTTTCTAAGGTTGCTACCACCCTTAGTGGGATTAACAGTTCTGCATAAACACTATTCCCAGTAACAAAATGGCGACTCCGCTGGGGAGCGACTAGATTGTTTGTTAGCCTATCTTTGTTTCTTTTATAAACTTACAGATGGAGCCTGAAGCCAAGCCAGCTAGCCTTCGAACTGCATTTGTTTTACGAATGCAAAGTAGATCAATGTTGCTTCAGTCAATCTCCGGGTTTTGTTTATGAATTAAAAAATCGATCTACAAACAGACTAATTTCCATAAGTGGTAGCTCTAGTAACCTCCTTAGATCCACCTCTGTGATTTTCATATGCTAAACATTGCTTTCTTGGCTTAAATCCCCAAACTGGATTGCAAACTGTGAGTAAAAATTCATTCAAAGTCTCGTACTGGTACCATTGCACCCTACCTTAAAAGCATTCTGCTTGCATCGCACTTCCTGAGTGCAGTAGGTGCGCTGAAAGCAGAGATCCCTGTGTAACAGGTGCACTAATCAGATAAGGTTAACTCTACCTTAAGGCTTTGGTTTTTCACTCATTGTTTTCAATCCTATTATGAAGTTTAGCTATCTATGATTAGTGTATCTCTGTAAAAACCCCCTTTCTTTACATCTTTCCACCTCCATAGTGAAAAGAACTGTAAGTGTTTTTATGTATTTTGCATCATTTTCTGTTCTCTTTTCCAAAAAGTAGCATAATCGAGTTGTCGTTCTTTGATCTGAAAGTGTCGTAGCTGTCGTTTTCAGCCATATAAGACAATACCCTTGCTTTTGGTAGTCGACTATACAAGTTACTATTACATATGATTTGAATTAGTAGTTTTAAAGTGTCGAAAAGCAATTTTTCATTTCGAAATCGGAAAGTGTCTCTCTTACTTTCACTTCATTTTGAAGAGAAATTTGTTGAGTATTGTCGCTTTGGAAATAATTCAGATTTTCATTTAGCTTTCTTATCATCACATCCACTAAGAAAGCTGAAAAACAATACATGCATGTGCATTTGCATTTAGACTGCTTGTTGTTTTGATTTATGACAATGCATATAGTGTGTGCTCTATGCTCTATGCTGAAAGAAAATCATCTCTCTTTCCTTAGTAGCTAGGATTTTCATTGCTAAAAGCAGATTAAACGACTGTTTATCATCTTAGACTACATTTTAGGAATTGTACATCTACATCATGCGGTGAACTTGAAAGGAAAATTTCTTAAGCAAGATCAACTATAAAATAAATTCAATAAATCTAAAAACGCTTTGGAACCTAATGCACAACATTTAGAAGTCTAGGATAGAGACGTGTTCCGGTGTCGTAAAACGTGGTAACTGTTGCTTTCATTATTGGTTGGGTGATTCCTCCACTTTGAGACTATAAGTGCCAATGCGGACTTGTGCTCCCATGTACCGTCGAGTATATATTGGGAGACCACAATAGGCTTTATCCTTTATCCATAGGAAGTTGTGTCTGTCGCCCTATCGATCGCAATGCACTGAACACAGCTTTCGGGAAGATTGACTGCCATACTGTAAAAAATATTCTGTAGTTTTGCAATTGGTTTGATAATCCCTCTATCTAGACTTCTAGAGCAGTCTCTTTCATTCCTTTTCAGACTCCTTAAAGGAAAAGGTCCATATGAGCACTTGTCACTTCAGGCTCATTAAAAATTGAAGGTGACTAGAGTCATCTTTTGTTTTTTCTCGACTCTTAAAAATTGAAAAAACAAGTTGTGTCAAAGTGTCATAAAATTTATTTTAATCAGAATAACGTCACTGTTCCCTCGTTGGTCTTAGAAGTTAGTCTCCCTTCATCGCAAGTTCTTGTAGAATCACTTAAAAATCTTTTGGATAAACTATATATGTCTGAGCAACCGTCGACATCTAGGATTGTGCCATCTGACGCAGTAGTGGCAAAGCCTCCTGCTGCTACTCCAACAATGTTTGCCGGTATACCATCTGTCCCAGCAAGTTATCAACAACAAGCCGGAGTCCAATCAGAAACTGTTTCGACGACATGGTTAGTTCCTATTTCTTCATCTAGATTCTCATCTGGTATTTGTTATGTTGAAACTCAACAAATTGATCTAATGTGTCTTCAAAGGCCAATCTACCCTTTAAGTACTGGATTGCCACCATATGGAGGACAGTATGCCTTTCCATTGTTCCCTCCTGGAGAACAACCATATGGGAGTCTACAACAAAGTTCAGGTCAAACTAGAATGACATCCAGTGGTTGGGCACCAATACCACCTCAGAAACCAAGGGTTGTATATTCAATGCAACTAGTCCATCCTGTGTCGAATACTCCCACTATACCTGCTACCGTGACTTCATCACAAGTACAAGCGCTACCTGTTGTATGTCAATCCCAAGTTTCTCAGGTTGCAATACAACAACCTCTCGACTCAGTGATTCAATCACAACCTCAGGTTAGTGCCTCCTTATCTGGAGCGACTCAGGCTCAAACAAGTACTATGACTCCTCATCTTGGTCAATCGTCTAGTATTGGACAACAACAAATGGTCCAACAACCATGGCTGGTTCAATCTCAACAACCAAAATTCCAGCAATCATATCAAGGACCTGAGCAACAAGTCTTTGTAAGTAATGGGCAACCGCATTTCCAAAGCAGTTATCTACAACCATACTATAATGGTTATGCCCATCAACCTTATCAAGGTTTCCAGCATCAAATACATTATGCTAGTATGCAAAGACCCATTTCTCAGGTGATTCCATCTTATCCTGGGTATGCTTCGCCTAACCTGAATCAACAGTTGCCCTTTGTAGCAACTCTAGATTTACCAGATCTAAACCGACTGAAAAATGATCCAATTGCTTATGCCCCTTGGTGGCCGGTGATTCCGCATAAACTTCTGTTAGATATTCCTAAATTTAATGGAAATCTAGGTGAAGACCCGTCAAATCATGTGATGACCTTTCATCTGTGGTGTTCATCAAACACCCTAAACGATGATTCGATTAGGCTTCACCTTTTTCAGAGAACGTTAACTGGTCCGGCAGCAAAATGGTATATCGAATTACCTAGAGCTTCGTTTGATAACTTCGGTACCCTAGCCACAACCTTTTTAACCCATTTTCAGTTACCTATAAGGTACGAAACGTGAACATAACTTCTTACCAATTTCAAGCAAATGATGGCCACTCACATATCCAATCATATTCATGAGTACGTCATCGTAGAATGGTAAAAATGTACATTCCTGATGAGCTTTTAGCTGAATGGTTTATTAAGTCATTATTACCTTCCATTACAGAAGATGTGGCAAAGGGAGGATTCATCACTGAAGAGAAAGTTATTTCACGTGCGCAATATTTAGATTTGATTTATACTCAGTCTGGCACGCTCTATGATAAAATCCCTAGCACTCCCAGACCGGAATTTTCTGTTCCTCCTCCTCCTAAATCGAACAATGACTCTCATGTCGACGATGGCGTGATAGGTACGACAAGCAAAAAATCAAAATAGGCTACATCTAAGAAGGCCCGTAAGATTTCTAGTCAAAATGCAAATGAGGAACTTCTCGCCTCGGAAGTAAATGCCGTCTCAACTGACAAAGGCAAAGAAACCAAGAAACCAAGAGGAAAGAAGAAAAATAAAGGGAAGAAGAAAAACAGGAAGAGTCGTCTCCTAAAAAATCTTCTACAAACCCCTTCGGAAATAGGAAATCGAGTCATCCATGCTTTATATGTGATGAGGATCATTGGACGAGCAATTCCACATAAAGCCGAGCTTAAGAAATTCTTCAAGAGTTCAAAAACCTCGACGGTATTGACAGATCCATTTTCGAATCCAGGAACAAAACTGGTTGCTAATAACAATGCTTCCCCATCCCAAGTGCTAATGTTGTCTGTTTCAAAGCAGCAAAATGATGCTTTGATATCGACAAGGAATAAAGATTACGGGAATCCACAGATGTCGAACAACAAGGATAATGATCAACCTAGTAGTTCGACAACAACTTCGACCGAAGTTGTGCCACCCATCACTCCAGAGCTAACAATAAAGCCACCAAAGGGAGTAGTACACAAATCGACGTTTAATCCTCATGCCAGAGCAGCACAACATTATAATATAGTTGAGGATCTAGCCCAATCGCCATCCGTTATGTCGACACTTGAGGTACCGCAAAGTTGCCCCTCCCAAAAGCAAGCTTTATTATCAGCAATAGGTGGGATACACCCAACGGATTCCAATCTTGTGTCCTTTAATCACAAAGGATATGACCCTCAGTTACCAGCTCAAAACTATCTTTCCTTATTCAAGTGAAAGCCCTCAACAAAACTGTTCATCGAACAATTATTGATGAGGGGGAATCTACATGTATTATGTTGATGAGTTGCTGGAAAAATTTAGGCTCACCACCCTTATCACAATTGTCAATGATGTTAAAAGCATTTGATGGATGAACATACACCCCATATGGGATATTAAGTAACTTGCAAGTTGAACTGGGGGGAAAAACAGTAGAAATTGATGTTGAAGTGATCGACGGAAACCTCGATTACAACATCCTACTGGGAAGGCCCTGGATATATGCTATGGCTACCGTTGTGTCGACCTACTTAAGAAAGATTGCATTTCCCTCCCAAGGAGGTATTACAATCGTCGACAAACAAACATTCCTCCCCAACAGTTCACAAGTTACGGAAAGCATTCCGATGATCCATGGAAGCCCTCATTCACTTCAAAATATCAGAGTAGGTCTACTAAAAGACCCTACATTGATGGGGACTTTTTCCCTACCGCCTCCAAACAATCTGGCAGAAGTGGCCACGGTGGAAACCTGCAATATGAAATCTTCTATATCTAATGGATTCAGAAGATTCTTAAACATTTTGTCAGCATGGATCATCACCATTTTAGAAAGATTGTAGAAATCAATTTTCATGGCCTGGGGAGCAAACCCAAATCAACGCTCATTGAGTGTTTCGATAGATAGGTCTAAGGAATATGGTACCTCTTCAGATCCTTGGTCGCAAGTACATTCTACAGATAGAGGAATCATTCAGTCAATGATGTTAGGAGAAGCACCATGGGAAGATTACCACCAACGTTCCCATCTTCCGGATAACCACGAAGATTATTCCAGTGACCTTAATCATCCTTCAGTTTTTGATTTTATATCAAATACTGTAAATACTGTGGATTCCGAGGACAATTCTTATCTCGTGTCAACCTCGTTAAAAAATGAAACAAGGAGTCATGAGGATAGTTCTTTTACTGTGTCAACCTCATTAAAAAATGAAACAACTCCCTTTCCGAATCAAGTCTTTGATTATGGTCTCATAAAATCCAAGTCGAGACTTTCAAAGATCTCAGAGGTAA
This sequence comes from Pinus taeda, assembly GCA_000404065.3. Taxonomy (NCBI): domain Eukaryota; kingdom Viridiplantae; phylum Streptophyta; class Pinopsida; order Pinales; family Pinaceae; genus Pinus; species Pinus taeda. The sequence continues at coordinate 38,420 of APFE031277366.1, read as the reverse complement.
ACCTTCATTCCAACCACCGAGTTGAATGCAATGAAGCTTGGGGGGCATGCACCTTGATTTGCGTTATTATGCTAGGGGCATGCAAACTTATCACGAGTAGTGTTACCGCAGGGTTCAAGCTCGTTAAAAAAAAACCCTCCACGAGCAGTGTTACCGCAGGGTTCAAGCTTGTTAAAAAATAAACCCGCCTCGAGCAGTTTTAACGCGCAATTCAAGCTCGTTAAAAAATAAACATAAGCAATGAGAAAACGTTCCCCCAGAGTTTAAGCTCATTAAAAAATGAACCATCTTCCAGTAAATAACCATCGTGAATGCCTTATCATCAGCCTTTGAAACCTTGGTCATGTTCTCATCATCACCTCCACTCTATATTGGCCGATCATTCACCCCCACTTGATTGTTTACCCTTTTGAGGAACAACTATGAAAAGTGATACAGTTAGCCATCCTTGTGACACTGCCGTGATTGGAAAATTCCAAACCTTACCTGGAATCAACTGCTACCTGAATTTTATCACTCGTTCCTCAAAAAATGAGTCTCCTTTAAGCTCTTTTCAACTGACTCGTAAAATATGAAAAGATTGTCGAGCGATTGGTCTCTCTAGCTCGTTAAAGGGACCAGAAGTGATATCCCTCCTTTAGATTTTAATCTTTTTGGACCCGAGGGATTATTACACAAAACGATCGAGAGCGTGTCTTGTTCGGCTCTTTAAAATTACCGAAAATTCATCCCTTTCATATTGTTTTATACTTTTTCGGACCTAAGGGATTATATGACGAAAAAGGAACTATTAGAGTTTCCTTTACGTCCCTTTCAGACTCTCTAAAATTGAAAAGGACCTAGTTGTCTTTGTCGTTAAACTCATTAAAACCTAATAGAGACAAACTTGTCCTCACAGACAAGATCGAGTTTCACTATCGCTAGGCTCGTTAAAACATAGCGATGGGTTTGCCCGAAGGGCAAATTATAGAATAAGCATATGTTATCCTCCTCAAGCTTGACAAAAATAAAGAGGTACTGGTCAGCAATGACTGGGGAAAATTGGGAAGAAAACTTGAAAAACCTTTGTTGGTAGCAAGTCACTCTTGAACATGACACTTTCACTCCGCATCCGAGTCGGGTTGGGTTGTTCCATTCACCGGTCACATCACCATGGTTCCATCACACCATCCATATTTGGGGATAATGCTACCAATCCATCATGTCAGTGTCACCGATATGTTCAAGAGAAGTCACTCATAAGATTCACCTGTGTCTCATCTGCTGCAGTACATTCACTCCATATTTTCATGATGGCCATCCTGAACCTTGTATCCTCAAATCATTTTCACCTCCATTAAAATCATTTGCTCCGTTCTGTGTCATAGATGTTGGATTCATTAAGGCCCTCCTGTGATGGATCACTTCTTGTCAACATCAGCTCATTATCCAAGAAGTCAATCTAGGAACAACCCTTCTAGTACTTTGAAGCTTGCATGCCTCAATGGCAAGTTTCTCACTTTCGGTGATAGGTTTACATCACTGGCCTTCAACCGAAATATTTTGCATGGTGTTCGATGCCAAGTCCCTCTTTCACACCGTGTATTGTACTACAGTACCTTTAGGGCCATCATCATTATCGGTGATTCCTCTCGTGCCTGTTAACAACTTACATCATTGGCTGGTAATCAGGCAATGTCTTTCCATGTTCGACTCCAGAACATCTCTCACATGGATTGACTTGTACTTCGAGTGAAGATCAAACGAGATTGAAGATCCTAGATCTAGTTTCATCCATCTAGGCTGCGAGATACATTCAGGGAAATAAAGACATCCAGTGTACATCATTGCTGCACAGATAATCATCCAACCTTAGGGATGATGGCTCTACCGGAATCATCAGTCTGCACTCAGACGATTGTCTGTCCTATGTACATGAAAATGAATTTATAAAGCTGAGCATGGGAATGCCCGACTCAGCCAGGAAATGAAAAATATTATGAAGAAAATGTGTTGTATTATATCTTATTATAAGTTACCTTCTAGCTCGAAAAAATTCAGATCCTCATGATAAAGCATTTCACCCGACATCAAAAATTAATTAACGACCTCATGCTTTAGGGCACAACTGTTATAGACATTTTTGGGCACGGCAACCCCAATCCTAAATGTCCATAAACCAAGGGCTCCTAAGTCCCTAAAATTTTTTTTCCAACCCCTAAAAGAACAAGGTTAGCTGATCACATCATCTCCCAGAAGTTCTCCATGAAAAACTACTCAGAAATGGTCAAAACTGGGCCATCTCTCCTGCTCCATGGAGAAAGTGCGTTGCATCCCACCTAAATAAACTGAGAGGGTGCGATGCATGTTGAAAATCCCTTCTATGGGGTGCGATGGGTGAGAATGGACAAATGGCAAAGGCAGTGTGAGAGGTGGAAAATCATGGAATCTTCCAAAAACTTCTCCTATGACACTTGCCTCCCTGAATTCGCCTAGGGATGAGTAAGAGATCATCATTCTCCAAGTGGAATCAAGAACTATCAGAGAGAGGACAATAATCAAACCCCAGAAGCTGACTCACCCTCCTTTCAAACATCTATATATGGATCCCTCATCCCAAAGATCCAGAGGCTGGAATTTTGTATCTTGTAAGGAAGCGCTGTTGGTTTCTCGCAGCAACATCATAGTGTTGGGTGATCTAAGATTTTCATGAGATGAAGAAGGGATTCTTGCTAAGAGGATGGCGTTGGGTCAGAAAAATTGGTTGTAATCCTCCCCTACTCTTTTCTTGATATTAATAAAGCTATTCAAGTTTTCCTCCATGTTCTTGCATATTTTATGATATATGTTTGTGTGTGGTCAATATACATATGATCTTATATTGTTTATGCTAGTAGATCTCTGTTCTCGGATAGTATTGTGCTGCTTTGATTCCACAGGTTATCTTTGAAGCTGGGCTGATGAGGAAGCAATCGACAAGGGTCTATCAGAAGAGAGAGGAATCAAAGTGAGGAACCAAGTGCAAGATTGAGGTTGGTCCCTTCATTCCTCTCTTATCTATTAGTCATAAAGGAATACGAAAGTAGATTTACTCTGTTTCTTTCTAAGGTTGCTACCACTCTTAGTGGGATTAGCAGTTCTTCATAGACACTATTCCTGGTAACAAATGTATACACACTTTTACCTTAAGGCAAAGTGTTGGGCAAAAGACCCTCAAGGAGAACTCCCCTGAGACAAGTATCAATTCAGTTAGCAAAAAATATTGTAAAGATGCTAGCAGTCAATTGTTCAAGGGTGATTTTTGGATTCCCTCACAAGAATTAAAGATTGTATCCCACTATCCAAAGGATCTTCTCTCAACTAAAAAGGGTATGCTAATAAATGCTTATGGGAAAAAGGCACAACACATTTATCTTTGGTTGGGAGTTTATCCATAGTGCCAATGATGTAAATAGTTATAATGTCATGTTGAGTAGATTTTTGGCGCACCTTTAAGAAGGTATCATTATCGAATGGGGGCTAGAAATCTAAAATGTTATCCATTGAATTAGATATAGTATTATATTTGTCTAGATGGGAAGGTTGATATAGTTTGAGCTTGTAGGAATTAATTTTTGGAGAATACCCTATTGCAGAGGAAGCTTTGGGTTGAATGAAATTTGATGAACCTATTGTAGTATATGTGAGCTAAATTTTTTATTTTTAATATATTTTTTCCTTATACTATTTCTTATGACTGATGGCATATGATATGTAGGAAGCTTTTGACTCTATAGAAGATATTCATGGCCTTGTGTATGGTCAAGAAGATTCCTAAACCTTAAATGACGACAATCTGCTATTCAAACTTAACAAAGATATTTTGGATATTATAAAGTCATTTGTATCATGATTATGCATGGTACAAGCTCTATATACTCCAGAAAAGCTACAATAAATACTTGACATAGAAGGATTTGTAGCTGATAGCATCATTTGGATTGTTGGCTACCATTGTGAAATGGGATGAGGGAAATGTGTAGAAAAATCATATTCTAGAAACCATTTATCTTTGGTTGGGAGTTTACCCATATTGCCCATGATGTAAATAGTTATAATGTCATGTTGAGTAGATTTTTGGCAAACCTTTAAGAAGGTATCACTATCGAATGGGGACCAGAAATCTAAAATGTTATATATTGAATTAGATATAGGATTATATTGGTCTAGATGGGAAGGTTGATATAGTTTGATCTTGTAGGAATTAATTATTGGAGAATACCCTATTGCAGAGGAAGCTTTGGGTTGAATGAAATTTCATGAACCTACTATAGAGTCTGTGAGCTAAATTATTTTTATTTTTAATATATTTTTGCCTTATACTATTCCTTATGATAGATGGCATATGATATGTTGGAAGCTTTTCACTCTATAGAAGATATTCATGGCCTTGTGTATGGTCAAGAATATTCCTAAACCTCAAATGACGACAATCTACTATTCAAAGTTAACAAAGATATTTTAGATATTAGAAAGTTCAAGCTCTATATCCTCCAGAAAAGCTGCAATAAATACTTAGCATAGAAGGATTTGCAGCTGATGGCATCATCTGGATTGTTGGATGCCATTTCTATTATGCCTTATGATCACAAGCATGGGGCTCACCATTTTGAGCTAGAGAATGAGAAGGAAAGAAGTTCAAGAATGGCTAGTCTTCTAAGTTTTGGGATTTAGTTTGGATTCTAAAATGGATACCAGAGAAGTGGTAAGTTATTTGAATGAAAAGGCTTAAGTTCATTTGTCACTATTTGAGATGCTTGCATTTGTATAGGTTTTTCTAGTATAAGTATTATATTTTATGCTTAGTTGAAGGAGTTTTCTTCCAATATGTTTAATAATAATATGTTTTTTTGGCAGTTGTCATGCTCGACACTTCTATCTGAAGTAGTAAGTAATAGGTATAGAGATCATTAAAGAATTTATTTTTGAAATTAAGTCTTTCCTTGATGTTGCTGAGAAGTTAGAGCACACATATATTCTTCTAAGCACTTTTTATGCTTGTATAGGTTACCTCCCATATGTCTTTCCAGATGTACCCTGTACCTTGTTACCTCTTGTTGAAGCCCCGAAAATCGGGTCGAAAACAAGGGGGATACCCACCCGGTCCAGAACTTGATTGGCAGCTCCTTATCCGTTTGGTATAGCGGGTCCAACTGGGGATAATGGGACTAGTTTCCCAATCTAAGGGTGTGTGTGTGTGCAGAATCGGATGTTGTTGATCTAAAAGTTCCTATCTAAACTACTTTAATCTGACTCTATGCTATTGTAATCTAATGAAAACAGCACATCTAATCTATGCTAACCCGGGATGTAATTATTCTATTATGCGATCTAAAGAGATTTCAAATAATAACTGGTAATAAAGATCATTCAACGATTATAAAAATGGAAATCAATTAAGATGAACCACTTTGCATAAAAAGTTAGGCAAAACATTTGTGAACAACATATCACATAATAAGTTATTCACACATTAAACATAAATAAATGGCTCCACTGTACAAAAGTGCCAAATGGTAACACAAACATTCATGTAATAACATATAAACAACTAAAAACTATATATTGCTTTAAGAATATAAGGAGAAATGGTCAAGAGATAAAAGTACCATTTATGACTGGTCGTACTCATAAGCTTCAAGCAACAATGATTTATCCCTCCTTGTTCTAATGTCTACTAAGAGTACAGAAGTGCAACATCAATAGTAGATATCAAATGCAAACATCAATAAATCTTGATCCGTTCATTCATCAAAACCTCCTCTGAGGGCGCAAAAGTGCATGTTTTGAGGACAGTTTTTGAAAAATTTCCGGACCCTTCTCTAAATGCATGAGAAGGGTTTAAATACTGCTAACTAAATAACTTAATTACAAAAATTTAGGATACGGTTTAAATGACCACCCTTTTTCTAAGAAAACTTATTTCTAAAAAATCAAATCTAATTCCCAACTATTTCTGCTTTTTCTCCTTACTGTTGCAAGCATTCAACGTTTTCCTGGGAAGAGTCGGCTGGTTGCCTTCCGCTTTTGTTTGAGTTAAGCAAACAAAAATGGCAAGCGCTGGCACCATTCTTTAGTAAACTAGAAGATATTTTTGGGAATCATCCTCTGGCTGGGTGAATTAACTTCATATATACTTGGTAATGACCAAAATTTCCCTCAAATTGCTTCTGCCTTTGCTATCTTGATTTTCAGACTTGCGAATGACTAAGCAAGTTAGGGACCTTGCTTTCTGAACAATTTTCTTAGCGCATCGAAAACTTCCTCCGTTCTTTGATCCGGGCCTTTCTGGTGCGTTTTTCACCTTTAGCGCCTTTTCCTTTACCGGGTATAAGCTTCATAATTTTTTGTAAACATGTTGCTTTTGTGAGCTTTTGACCCTGAGTGTTGAGTCGGCTACTGATGTCAGCATCTGTTCAGAAATGCTCTGGAATCTGCGGTTCCGTTGCATGCGGTATCCGTTTATGAGGGCATCTCTTCTCTGTCTCCGAGCGTTGATGCTTTCCCTTTTTCTTTAGATGTTTCCTGTTTTTCATTCTTGCAGTTCACGCAAAGGAAAAGAGTAATGAAAATAAATATTGACGCGAAAGCTCTAAGCTCTACGAATGTATAAAATAATGCCACCCATTATGAACTGAAACTTCGACAAACACAAAAATATCCTTCATTAACACTTTGGCGTACATTCATTAATTTTCTTTAAGGTGCGCATCCAATTTTTTGGTTTACTGACAGCTTTCTTGAATGTTGAGCCGAGGAAAATTTGTGATGGGTGATTTCTGCAACTTGCATTACGTTATCGCGTTATCGCATTTTGTCAAGATTGTGATATCGCAGATTGTAGCATCGCAACATCGTAGCATCGCGTTTATCACAAGATCGCAGATCGTGTTAAATCATTGTGTGCTGTTTATGCGATGTTGCGACATGCGATGTCGTATATCGGCCATCGGAGATTTCTTAATATCTTCATTTATGGGCGCTTCTTAATGTATGCGATGTGATGAATTTCGCGTCGCTTTTTCGCAGTTTTTATTGTGCTCATAAAGAAATGTTCTACTCTCTTCTCGCGATGCGATATATTTTTAAGGAGTATAATACATTTTTTTTTTTTATTTTTTACTAAGGGTCCCCACTTGTTTTATGTTATTGCTAATACTAAAGAAGGAGAGGGATTGTTGTTGGCCGCAACACCTCCCAATGTACTTGTTATCTCCAAACTTGCAAATAAACTGTTACCTTCCATATGAAGAATTATCAGCCGCTGAGACAAAAATCAATGTTTCACTTGCCAAATGTCCCAATGTTCAATCAAAAGCAGTACCCATAGTAGAAACTTCACCTCATGTCCTATATCTTCTTGGTTATTTGATAAGTTTAGGCAATGCACTTGTCCTTAGAGATTAGTGAGCAGTAGGCTCTGGGTGGGTATTATATAGTCAATTCCATTTCATTTTGTAAATAACAAATGGAAAAAATTGGCTTTATTGTTGTTAGATGTGAACTGTATTTACTATGATAAGCGTCAACCTGATTAAAGCAACTTGTGTTATTTGGTTAATGCTTGGTGCAAGCCTCCATTGCATTTTTTACTTGCAACATCAATATATCAAGGCCTTCAGATTAATGGGAAAGTTATATGGCACGATGGTCAAATGTTTTACAGCTTGAAGCTTTAGAATAACTCTTTTGGTCTTGCAGCTGCTGGACCTCTACAGGTACAGTTCATAAAATATGAAAATAGTTGAGATATTAGTTCTATTTACTGTAAATATTGCTACTTTAATAGGATGTAGGTGCTCATCTATTTTGAGTCCTTTTCCTAAGTTTCGTTCCTGGTAAATTAGGTGCCACCATTGCAGCCTGGTAGCTTAACACACACACTGCTACCAATGGTACTATTGGTCGGATTAATCATTCTTGCAGACAAGACCAATCTCCCTAGTATCTACTGATATCTAGCGACAAGCAAGACAAGCAAAGTCTACCTCTCTCTAAATATTGCGATTTATAAATAAAATCCAAGAGGTGTTTTAGGCCCTACCTTGAGTCTAATGCTAGTTTGTGGCAGCCATGCTTCGACCGCCCGAACAAGTTTTCTTTTAATAACCTGCAAACAAAAACAAGCACACATAAAATAACACCTGCATAGCCAACATAATAAATCATATTCATCATGATGATCAAGGAATTCATGAAATAAACCATAGAAGACAGCTTATTGAGAAAAATGAACTTGATTGTATTAACTTTAAACAAAGAAGAACTTTACAACCTTGGTGCCTTGATGTTGTACAAGCTCCTCCCGGGGTCCAAGTAAGAATCTCCTCTATTTTGAAAAGCTTCACACTCTTACCAATAAGATCAAAAGGTATGCAATCTTTCCTCTCAAGCTCAATTAGGAAGTCTAAATTCCAACAAAATTTACCCTAAAAAATCTTCAGTTTTCAACCTCCCTAGCAACTAGTCCAATGCCTCATTTTATAGTGCAGAGGAAGGAAGTTACCAGGTCCACCTTCAAAGGGACAGAGTCCTCTTTCAAAGGGATAAGCTCCTCACATCAAGGGGTTAGATCCTTTAGTTATGGGATGCATGAACCACCTAGGAGCGAACTTGCCACCTCAAGGTTCCTTCTAGAAGCGTTTAGAATTAATCCAAATTGAGTTTTTAATATTGCACCTTTTTTACTTTTATAGGGGTACGCACCCTTTCCTTTAGAGACAGAGTGGGCAGGTCCACAGGGGACATGACCAAGGGGTGCGGGACCGCAGGTAATGCTAAGAGAAAGTGCGCAACCAAAGTTTTAGAGATTTTCAAGGACTTTCTCTCATTTTTAAGGCTTGACATGAAGAGTTGAGGTTTAAGACTTGCATAGGAGGACAATATGAGTGGTGATAGACTGACACTAATTGCAGAAAGTCATGGTGACAATAGTTTGTGTAACAGATTGCCCCCTAAAGTGCGAAGTCTGTAATAGATGACGATAGTATTTATCATCTAAGAAGAGTGAAGTACTTTATCATTTCGAGGATGATCTTGTGCAGAGCCTGGTTGGAACCTGTAAAAACATTCAATACAATATATCTATATAACTATATATATATTATCTATATATTAATATATATGAGATCACATCATCACAGGTAGGCATTCCCATACTCAGATCAAAACTGACTAGAAAATTAACTAAACTGCTATGATATAGGAATGATCTTGTAATACATTACAAGCATAGACATATGTAGACACAGTATGGGCGCAACCATCTGTTTATGAATAGTCCACTACATAATGAATAACAAAATTCCTTGCAGCCTGGATGGTGGAAACTAGATCCACGGTCTTGATTTCTACTTCCCGAAATAGTACGATTCTATCCATGTGAATGAATGTGTCGAAGTCGAACATGGTAGAAACCACTTGATTAACAATCAATGATGTAAACTGTTAACAAGTGTGAGAGAAACCACCAATAATGTCAGTGGATCTCAAAGTTCTCAGTACAATCCATGAAATGTGAATAGATGTGTTGATCTCAAACATGTCAATCTTGTGCAAATCTCATGCACAACTGACAGCTACAACTCACCCTTTCACTTATCTCTTCCACCTGTCTTCACTGAACTGTGCATCCACTGAGTTAACTGATGTATCCTTATGTTGCATTATGAGTTAATAATTAGTGAATTAATTAATAACTAATTCACCCAACTCATCACTTAGTCTGTTGGCCAGTTAGACTAAATACAAATAGTTTAACAAAGTCAAACTGAACACAACTCCATTACCTGCTCCTCTAACTCCACAGAACTCAATCACTGAAGTTCTAACTGAGGTCCTACATGCAATAGCTTAGTCATCCCATAGGTTACCACATGATTCCTTCTGGGATCTGCATGTGCCACGTCCGTAGCTCATCCTGAAGTGCTCCAAGAGAATAAGATAATGTTTATAGTCCAAATATTATTAAGAGCTAATAATATTTGACTTTTCTATTTTTGAATTGCCAGTCTAAAAATAGACTCTGATCACTCCGCTATGATCCAAAAATAGAAGTCCATCTATTTTTCCCAACATGACCAATCATACATAAATAGCATCCTGCAACTCATAGACCATGATCCATATGTCTAAAAATAGACTTTGCACCAAAACTTGCCTACGGGCCCACTTAGTGAAGGAAACTTCTTTGCACTAAGCTCCATTATCTTGTTGCATTTTCAACAAGCATTTCTTGTTGCACACTTTTCAACACTCCCTCTCAACAAGAAAGGCTTCCTCTCAAACTCGATCATGTAACTCTAGAATGTTCTGCATGCAACACATTTTCCCGGTCCACTTGCTCCAACAACACTTGGAACAAAAACACTCCCAATCGACCACTTTGTTGGACTAGAAACATACTCTGATGCTGAAGCTCTACCTGCTACTGGCAAGTGTTCCCTCTCTGACATCTAAGCTACTGCAACATATTCATGCATCTTTCACCATTGCACACCTCCCTGTGCCACCTAGCACTGTAGAAAACACTTGTGCCTCTTGCATTGCTATAGCCTGCTAGCTATGCATTGTCCTGGGATTCCCTACACTGTTGCTCTCTCTGCCGCTCCATCCGCATCTATCTCTACCCAATCAGTCAGTTCCTGCTACTCCACGTTGAGGCTCCTGTAGCAAGGTCTCATCCAAGAGGTTGGGTACCTCAAGGATCCTGCCCCACCTCCTACCTGGCGGTATGGCTGCATGTGATCTCTCAGCCTACTTGGCTTGAAGTTTCCCCCTACTGGAGGTCTTTGCATGAGTAGATGTCTCTACTCGATCTCCTCTCAGCTTCCCTTGTTGTGGTTGCTCCACAACCTCCTGAAGCTGCTGCACCAATTGTGGCTCTTCCACAATCATCTGAGACTTCTTCTGGCGCTTCATGTTCAGAGGTAATATATGCTCCCTCTCAACCACCAAGTCTTCATCAGTTTCCTCGGTGCTCAAGGCTTTGCATGCATCTTGAACCTCAAGAGAATACAGGTTATTGACCCATGAACAAATCTGCCTCACCTGTCTAGTGATGATGTGTCTAAGGAAAACCTTTCCCTTACTGAAGACTACATCACAGCCTCTGACTTCCGGCACCGCAATCGACACCAAGTTTCTCTTCAGTCCTGGTACATACTTGACATCGGTCAAGGTAAGGCGAGCTCCATGCTTCCTCTGAAAAATAATTGTGCCTACACTTGAGACACTATACTTCTCATCATTACCCATCGCTATGAGTATCTGGAGATCTTTCTCCTCCAAAGTACTGAACAAAATTTTGTCACCGGTCATGTGGAAAGAAGCTCCACTGTCACGAAACCAACCACTTCCCATCATGGATGAAACCATGCATGCGAAGAGTGTGAAATCCAACTCAAACTATGAAGCAAGTGCCTCACCTTCAGATCCTTCCTCAGATCCCTTCTTGGACTTCTTCTTTGGGCAATTAGTAGCATAATGACCCAACTCATGACAACGAAAGCATCTCACCTTCGACTTGTCAACCTTCTTCCCATCATTGGAAGAACTGGATTCGGAAAGAGAAACCTTACCCTTCCCCTTCTTCGCCTTAATCGCTAAGGCACAGTTCTCCTCATCATGCATAGATGAAGAACTGTCTCTGTTGCTCCGCCTGATCTCCTCCTGCATCAAATCCGACCATAGTCGTTCCCAATTTGGCAGTTTCTCCCTTCCATTCACCGAGTCCCAGTAGCTATGCCAGCTCTTAGGAAGGCCAAGGAGTGCTAGACTCACCATCCTCATCATCGACAGTCACCCCCACACTTCCCAGCTCATCCCGGCATTGGATGAACTTTGTGAGATACTGGGGCATACTGTCTCCATTCTCATGCTTAGATGTTTCTGAGTTTATCCTTGAGCGCCATTCCACCAGCTCAAAAAACTCAACTGCTTCCGATCTAAAATTCGTGAGAACGAAGTATTTCTTGTACAGAGATCGACTGTATGGGCATTCACCGGATATCTCACCTTCCAAAAGAAAGATGAATCCAGAGGCTACCTGGCCCGATTACAGACTCTGCCTGAAGAAATAAAACGTAGTCACTTCCTGAATAATAGATCTGATGATCAATCCTCGCTTTGATATCCTGTAGAAATCTCTTCTACAAATCAACCAGCTCTGATACCATGTAGAAATTTTGAATAATTTAACACATATTCAACAGAAATTATCCTGATCATGTACTATTGCGGAAAACATACACAATACATAAGCTCCTCTACGTTGATCATCAATATAGCAGCATCAATAACAATAAAACATCAAGAGCATTCACACTTTAACACAGTGTGTATCCCGGGGAAAGCATCTCGCTAAAAACCCCAACTATCTGTATATTAATGATTGAGTCATGTAACATTACAAAGTACAATGCTTATCACAAGCAATCCAGTACCAGCTCCACCTGTTACACACAATACAGCTCAGATCTGAATCAATCCCTGCCTCAAAATCTCTTCCGCTGCTTGCCTGCCTCCGCTGCTCAATACCTGCTCAAGAACCGGTGATAATACCAAGGCAGCCACGTATTTCCTTGGCTAAATCACGTGAGAACAAGCTACAATACGTGCAAACTCATTGGCATACTCAATCCCCTGATTTGTGCAAGATCTGGTGCACAACTATAGTCACAACTGATCAATCTGATTCTCTAACACCTGTCCCTGCTGATCTGAACATGCACTGACATGCAACTGAGTTAACTGATGTATTCATTAGTTGTATTATGAGTTAATAACTTGTGAATTAATTAATAACTAATTCACCCAACTCATCTCTAGTCTATTTGCCAGTTAGACTAAATACAACCAGTTTAACAAAGCTAAACTGAAAACAACTCCATCAACTGCACCTCCAGTCCACTAAACTCAACTCACTTGAGTTCTAACTGGAGTCCTGCATGCAAATATTAGTCATCCCATAGGTAACCACGTATTTCCTTCTGGGATCTGCATGTACCACATCCGTAGCTCATCCTGAAGTGCTCCAAGAGAATAAGACAAAGTTTATAGTCTAAATATTATTATGAGCTAATAATATTTGACTGTTCAATATTTAGACTGAGCAGTCACTCCGCTGTGGTCTAAAAAATAGAAGTCCATCTATTTTCTCAACTTGATCAATCATCCATAAACAGCAACCAGCAATCCATAGACATGATCCATATGTCTAAAAATAGACATAGTCTAAAAATAGACTTGCGCCAAAAATAGCCTGCGGGCCCACTTAGTGAAGGCGACTCTTTTCACTAAGCTCCATCATCTTGTTGCAATCTCAACACTCCCTCTCGACAAGATATGGATTATCAGCAACCCCTATCCTGCCTCGATGGTACTCAAATTTGCTCCTGGTGAGAGCCTTCGTCATAATATTAGCTTCCTGATCCTCCGTTGGAATGTACAAAAGTAACATGATCCTCTGCTGCACACAGTCTCTGATATGATGGTACCTGATG
>APFE031277366.1:0-23717 GCA_000404065.3 Pinus taeda | reverse complement strand
TTTCTTTGCTTTAGCAGCCAAAGTGCAATTTTCTTCATCAGCTCCCTTTGATGAAGATCCGTCCCTGGTACTCCGCCTGATCTCCTCCTGCACAAGATCTGACCGCAGTCTTTCCCATCTTGGCAATTTTTGCCGACCATTGACAGAGTCCAGATAGGAATGCCAACTCTTCGGAAGACCAAGGAGAGCCAAGCTCCCCAAGTCCTCATCATCAACAGTAACCCCCACACTTCCCAGCTCGTCTCGACACTGAGTGAACTTCGTGAGATGCTTGGGCATACTGTCACCCTTCTCGCATTTGATGTTTCTAAGTTTATCTTTGAGGGCCAGCTTCCTCTGATCGCTCTTTCTTTGGAATAGTTCTGTTAACAATTTCCACATCAAATATGGAGTAGCCTTTCCATGGAGGCTGGACACAATGTGATCCTTCACGCCCTCCAACAGAATCCTTCGACATTTTGCGGTCATCTTTTGCCAAGCATCAGCTTGAGTAGCATCAGTAGGCTTTGGGACATTCGTCTCTATGAACTCCTTCAGCCCGTTATCATCTAATACTGCCTCCATCCTGTCCTTCCATGCAATATAGTTCGTACTGACCTCAAGGGCATACTCCAATCACAATCCTGTGAAAGACATCTTAGTTTTGACACCAAGAAAACACTGCTGCAAATTCGAATTCCACCATCTCAAAACTCAACCACTTCCGATCTAAAATTCATGAGAACGAAGTATTTCTTGTACAGAGATCGAATGTATGGGCATTCATCAGATATCTCACCTTCCAAAAGAAGGATGAATCCAGAGGCTACCTAGCCCGATCACAGACTCTTCCTGAAGAAATAAAATGTAAACACTTTCTGAATAATAGATCTGATGATCAATCCTCTCTTTGATATCGTGTAGAAATCTCTTCTACAAATCAAGCAGCTTTGATACCATGTAGAAATTTTGAATAATATGACACATATTCATAGAGGTTATCCTAATTATATCCTTATAAGCGGAACATGCATAATACATAACCTCCTCTACTTTGATCATCAATTTTGCTGAAACAAAACATAAGCATGCGCACATAGAAGCATCAATCGCACATATCAACATAGTATTTTCCCGGGGAAAGCATACAGCTAAAAACCCCCTGCTATCTATATATTATATTGATTGAGAACATGTAACAATACATAGTACAATACTCATCCCAAGTACTCAGTACTATCTCCTCATGCTACACACAATATAGCTCAGATCTGATCTCCAAATCTGCCCCGCTGCTTGCCTGCCTCCACTGCACAATACCTGCAAGAGTATGAATCAATTTTAAACTTGTTCCAAGTTTTATTTACCTTGGAACACTCACACTAGAAATCATGTGAGCATAGGCTATCTATTGGGCAATTCTCATGGGCATACTCAATCTTGTACAAATCTCATGCACAACTGACAGCTACAACTCACCCTTTCACTTATCTCTTCCATCTGTCTTCACTGAACTGTGCATGCACTGAGTTAACTGATCTATTCTTCAGTTGCATTATGAGTTAATAATTAGTGAATTAATTAATAACTAATTCACCCAACTCATCACTTAGTCTATTGGCGAGTTAGACTAAATACAACTAGATTAACAAAGTCAAACTGAACACAACTCCATTAACTGCTCCTCTAACTCGACAGAACTCAATCACTGAAGTTCTAACTGAGGTCCTACATGCAATAGCTTAGTCATCCCATAGGTTACCACGTGATTCCTTCTGGGATTTGCATGTGCCACATCCGTAGCTCATCCTGAAGTGCTCCAAGAGAATAAGATAATGTTTATAGTCCAAATATTATTAAGGGCTAATAATATTTGGCTTTTCTATTTTTGAACTCGCAGTCTAAAAATAGACTCTGATCACTCTGCTATGATCCAAAAATAGAAGTCCATCTATTTTTCCCAACATGACCAATCATCCATAAATAACATCCTGCAACTCATAGACCATGATCCATATGTCTAAAAATAGACTTTGCACCAAAACTTGCCTGTGGGCCCACTTAGTGAAGGCAACTTCTTTTCACTAAGCTCCATTATCTTGTTGCATTTTCAACAAGAATTTCTTGTTGCACAATTTTCAACATAATGAGCTGAAGTCGATAGAAAGTGATCCATTGTAGACAAGCCCACAACACGCAATCATAGATCAAGTTTGAAGAAATATGTTGCAAGGACTAACTCAGGGATGGTCAAGATGGATGACAGATATTTTGCATATGAATGGTATTTGCACTGACCTCTCGGACACATAACAACACTACAGATGGTTTGGTGACAATTGACCCAAAGCTAATACCCAAAAACAAGCTAAAGATTTTCAATATGGTTTGATTAACTGTTAGGCAAAGGATATCCCAACCAAAGTGAATAAAAAGTGTCAAGTTCAAGAGTGGTTGAATGCTTTCTAGGATACTGTTAGGTTCCTATACCAATAGGTTTCATTTTTCATGATGGACTGTGGAATTGCCAAATATGTTCATATTTTCATGCTGCAAAGGTTCCATATTTGTAAACTAAAAGACCAAGAAGTGTGCTAGTTTAAATGCCACTGCTGTCCCATTGCTCAAGGATTTCATTGTGTACAGATGGTTGATTTTGTCACAGCTGATGAATAACCAGACAGTTCAATCCTGGTTATGTCATGTTTGAATTTACTTGTTTTAGAATAGAGAATAAAGATCTGTCCAAACAATTCAAGCTTGGCAGATGATTAGATAGCTAGAGAAACAAAGGGTCTCAACTATTTAATCTGAGCCCTCGGAAGAGATAAGGGTAGAGTTAGATAGGAGGGAAGTCAAAAGAAGAAGAAGAAATTCAGGGTTTGCTAGTCCAAGTGCACCCAATTAAAAGGAAGAAAAAATGGTAGTTCTTAGGCTGGGTAGGTAGTTTGAGGTTGCAAAAGCAAGTTTGTCATCACTTTTTGTCTTTTCAAGAAAGATTCATCTCATCAGTGACATAAGCACCAAGGCACTTGCTTGGTTGTTGAGCAATGGAAGCATGACTAATTCCCCTTTCATTCCCCCACAAATCTTTTACTAACATCCCCTCTAGGACCTTGGGATCTGCCCAAAGGTCCTGTTTCACTTCATTTCATGAAAAATGCTAAGTTGAATCTTGACTCCACTTAGTGAAAACAAGCCACATTTCTTGTGTAAAAATGATCATTCCATACTCCTTCCATTTTCCTATGTCTAAGTTTTCACTCTACAAACTTAGCATCCAACCATCCAGTTTCAATCCATAAAGTCATACTAACCTCTAACTCTATTATTTAGCTCCCTGAATCATTTCCCTATCCCTATAGTACAAAAACTATATAAAAACCCCAAAAAGTGTAAATACCCCTGCCCCATAGCACTATAGCTATATAACCTAAAGTTCGGGGAATATTAAGTCCATTTGGGACTTGTATTAACCCTTCCCCATCCAATTACCTGGGATTAATTTAACATCTGGTTAAATTAATAACTATGCTAAACCCTCCATCTAAACCATCCCTAACCCCGACGGCCATGTATGTAAGGGGTTGGTTTAATATTTGGTTATACTAATAACCCTTTCCGCCTGTTTAAAATCACATTAAACTCATTTTTCCAAAGTATTAAACCCCGCCACGTCAAACTATATTATAAATAATCGGCGGGTCCCGTGTCCAAACTGATCATCACCCATCATGTCTCATCTGCCGTCCGATCCACTGCCCACGATCCAACGGTTGGCAGCCATATCGGAGCCCCTCATCTGCCAAAGATTAGTGTCCGGGGGATTGGCAGTATTGCTGCCGTACCCCCACCATGCGTCAGTCCCCCAGTGTGATCGGAGCCCCCCCCTGCAATACCGCCCTAGGCCAAAAGCAGTGCGGGAAAAACCAGAAATCGCCTGCCTCCTTCCGCTGACGTCAGGCCCACGTCATCGCATGACCGCGTGTCCACATCACCCCCCAACCCTCTGTAGTGCTACCACATCATCCACTGACGTCAACGCCCTGCGGCCATGTCACATTCCACGTCACCATTTGCGTACTACAAAATAGGTGATTGGAACTTTTACCAGAATCACACTGTCATTAGGATGTATGGCTGTGAGCTTTGTCCCTACAGGCTGCCAAGATATGTGCCAATGAGACTTTTTTCCCTAGAGTATTACAGATAGCTAATCAGTTCAAATTTGACTCACTTCTATAACACCAAGAAAAAGGCTCAACTCAAATTTAGAGACCAAGTAGGCCCCTTTCTCATGAATAAAAAAGAGGGATGGCAGGATGATGATCAAATATTGGGGCAGAAATACAGGTTGAGAATAAGTTTTTGGTGGGTACCCTATGACCTATATGGCTTTATCAACACCAGGAAAATCAAATATAGACTCTCAGCCTATGATCATTGTAGAATCCTAGATATAGAACAATATGAAAACCAAGATGAATGGATGCAAGGAACACTAGTTGAGGAGTTATCCCAAGCTGAAGTAATGGAGCAAAATGTAAAAGATTTGGAAAAAACTCTTGACTTGGATTCTTTTGACCAGGTGACCTTCAAGCTGCCACAACAAGTTGGAGAGGGCACATCAACTGCTGCAGTTTCACAAGCTGCCCAAGGAAGGCCCACAACAAGAGTAGACACAACAAAAGCCAAAGAGGTGATTCATACAGAACAACCAGCAACTTAAAAAGAGAAGGGTCAAGGGCAAGCCCCTCCATTGCAGACAGAGGCACCACAAATTCCAGTATTACAAACTCCTCTCAATGAGGAGAGAAGCAAGAAGAGAGACCGGGAAGAGACCACACCCATAAGTGGGTCAACAGATCCTCCACAGGCTAAAAGACAGAGAATTGATCCTCAAGTTGAGGAGGAAATTAGTGAAGAAGTGATAGAAAGTCCGAGGAGAGAGAGGGAAGCTAGCCAGCAAACACCTACCAGCTCATTCCAGCAAGAGCAAGAGAGACAACATGGTATGGAGGTGTCCTCGTCAGGTCAGCAAAGCAAGAAACCACCTAGCATCAAAGGGACATTTATGGAGATCAAAGCCCAGAATGAGCTGTTGAGAGTACAGTTGTATGATCAGTTTCTGAAGACCACACCCTCCAAACAGCAGAGATTAATGGCAGCTTATGACTTTAAAGAGGAGAAAATGATCTTAAGTCATTTCAAGCCCAAGATACCACATCCACAAACAGCTGCAGATTAGATAAAGACAAACTTAGAGGTCCTTGCCAAAGATATACACCCGATGGATCAAATTGAGCTACACAAGAAAATGGGTGAAATTTTCTATGCTACATTAGTAGACAAGGCTATGCTGGCCCACCAATTGAAGGAATCATTGACCAATACAAATACTCAATTGGATTTGGAGAGAATGTATTCCACAGCTAAAGAAAATAGAATAAAAACATTGGAGGAAATTATTGTGGATCTAGGGCATGATCCTAAGGATGCTAAGGGCATCAAGGCCCTTATGAAGAAGAAATAAGATGATATTGCTGCACTCAAAAAACAATTGAGGATGCTTGCAACCATGCACCCTCAAACTGCAGAACTTGCACAAGAAGAGAAAGGTGAAGACATGATGGACCTTATGATGAGGATGAATCAAAGAATCATTCAGATGGAACAAGAGTTGGAGAAAGCAGCGCAAGGAAAATAGGGAGAATCAGCTTCCCAGCCATCGGGTGACAACTCCCACAGTCCCCACCGTTTTGCCCACAACAATAGCAGCAACAATTCCTCCTGTTATTCCACCACCAACAACAGATACAACAAATATAGATGCTTCAGCAGCATCAGCAACAACAGTACCAGAATATAGCTTGAGTATGGAAGAAATGATAAAAGCAGTCAAAGAGTTGGAGATTCAAATGACAGAGCTGAAAGAGGCCAAGGAAAAATTGGCCAAACTAGAGGCAAGCTATGACAAGTCCAAGATGATAGTGGCAAAAAAAACAAGAGAAATAACGACCTTGGACAATAAATAAAAGCCTTAGAGAAGGATCTTACTCTAGACAAGACTCTGGATGAAATCAAGAAGATTCTATGGGCCAAGATTGGCCAATCTATCACAGATCAATGGCAATCCATCCAGACAATACATGAGCAGATAGAACTGATAAATATAGCTCAGTTTGAGACCCAAAGAGCGAGGGCATCATTGGGAAATATGCCTGAGTAGGCCAACAAAATGATCCAATTCCTGAACACTCACACCAAGGAGCAGCTTGCAGCTCTAGACATCAATAGCAAGACAGATACTATTCTGACTGTGAAGAGGGTGCTCACCCTCAGGGGCTTTCTGCAGACCCTAGAGAGAAAATGCCAAGAAATACAGGCAGAAATAAATGATTTTAAACTAAAATTTGCAGCATTACAGAGCATAGGACTGCCCTGTCTGCTTACCAGCAGTTGGGAAACTATTAACACATGATCAATATGCGCGTACAGTGGATAATTATGTTTCCAATCAAATCACATCATCCTCAAGCTCCTCAGAGCAAACAGGTCCTCCCTCTAGACAGATCCTTTATGACAAGCTGGAGAGCCTGTTCTTCATTGAACATGAGATCAATCACCTCTTTGAAGTCCAGCCCAATTTTTACAGATATACTGAAGCAGATGAGACATTAATAAAGATACAAAGGCATCAATTGCCTACAGAAGATTGGTGGCAGTCAATGCTAGAAATTCTGCCAAGGTGATATAATTTTGTTTCTTTTTAAAATCAGCTACAGGTCAACAACTCCACATATACGGGTCACCTGTCGAAGTGTCAAGGTGGTAGAAAAAGAAAGTCAAATATGATGGTAGCTCATTAAAGCAAAGCAATCACAGGTGGCAAAAGATAGCACATCAGGAACGCAAGCCAAAGCTACAGCCACCAGCCGAAAAAGCAGCCTAAAAGTCAGCAACGCAGGACACCTAAGGCGGCCAAGTACCACATATTTACTCACTCAGGTTGCACGGGCTTCCACATCAGTTATTGTTATTCAACAAAGTAGATGGATAAATTTATGACTAGATATTTTCCTATGGGATATTTTTGTAACAAACTCTCTTATATATAGACCGAACTCATATGTTTTTTTGTTGGTGATTTCTTTTTTGAGCTACGCTATATAATATTGAGACCGCATAATACAAAGGTTGTTGGAGTTCACTGTTGTTAGACCATCTGAATGTGGGAGTGAAGTTCTGGGACCTGCTACATAATTCCTGTGTCATTTCATGGACCAATAAGTTTCTCTAAACTGTGTTTTATGTTTTATATGTGTGCAAATTTCATATATGTTCCATAATCTTAATAACAGAGAAAAAGAATAGCCCAAAATTTGTTTAAATACACTCTGTGTTCAATCTCTGGTATTAATTATGTTTTCTTCAGAATTAGTCATGGATAGGAATTCTTAATTGCTCCTGTTCGCACTATTTGTTTCACTCTGAATATTGCTTAGGAATTCTTCACTAATTCTAGGTGGTTTTCACGCATTTTCCCTTTGTCAGCATAATGAAAGATTCTTGATTACCTTTCATTCCCTGACTTCATTCCACACATTTCCAGAATTCTAAATTGCTCCTGATCGATTACCTTGCTCTGTAGCACTGCCCTTTACTAAACAAACACTTCAACAGTTCATTCCCCTTGACTCCATCTACCAAATGGAACAGACTGTCTTAGAATTGCATCCCAATTCCACCTGAAATCATCATCCAACAAACTTAAACAAAATCTGTGTGTAATAACTAGCCTAAAATACTCCAAAACAAAGCTAAATAAAAAAGAGAGAGCCCTCTCTAGTTGCAGATTGGCTAGAATCTACAACTAAAAGACTGGTTAGTGGTTACCTCGGCTGTATTCCCCTCTCTAAAGC
Organism: Pinus taeda; assembly: GCA_000404065.3. Classification (NCBI taxonomy): domain Eukaryota; kingdom Viridiplantae; phylum Streptophyta; class Pinopsida; order Pinales; family Pinaceae; genus Pinus; species Pinus taeda. The sequence continues at coordinate 15,816 of APFE031277366.1, read as the reverse complement.
TTTCTTTGGGGAACAACCTAAGTGTTAACAGATACAAAGTATGACAAACAGGTTCATTTTTCTCTCTTTTCCCCCACCATTTCTGGCAAGTACCTCTTTATTTTTGACAAGCTCGAGGAGGATAACATTTGCTTGATTATAAGCTCATCCTTCAAATGAGTCCAACTTAGTTTAAAATTTGAACCCTAAGAAGGAGTGGTCCGTTCCCTGTTTGTAATTGAACAAGTCCTTTACTGTTAAATTTTAACGAGTCCAGTATAGGAGAAACTCGACGTTTTTCAATTTTAGGGAGTCTGAAGAAAAACTTAAGGAAACTCCATGGTTGTCTTTTTTCGTAAATTTGTGTCTCCCAAGCCTGAAAAAGTATAAAATAATACTTGAGAGAACCGCTTGACCATTATGATCAAGGAGTACTTTTCATAATTAGTGTCTCTGATCCAAAAAAGTAAAAAAGCAATCAAGGACACGTCGTTTTGTAACCAATATCGAATTTGAAACGACAAAAATCCGACAATATTTTCATGTTTATACGGTCAGAAAAGAGTTGTAAGTGGACCATATTTTTAATTCCGTTTTAACAAGCTAAAAAGAAAAACTCGGAAATCTTTTCATATTTTACAAGTTAGAAAAGAGCTTAAATAGGACTCTAATGTTTTTTGTGGAAAATGATCAATTTTGACTGAAAAATCCGATATTCTACACAAAAACTCAAACATTACTCATACCTGTTTAAAATAAATAAAAATGCATCAAAAAGTTACCTCTTTAAAGTAAAAAATAAACAAATTAAAAATTCATTTATTCAAAAAAATCTTATAAAAAGGGCTGTTGTAAATTCATTTTTACCGTTTGACTTTAGAGTGAGAAAAGAGAGCTTTTGGGTCAAAAACTTCCCGTGAAGATTGCGGGAAATCCGTCCGTTGGAATCAAGAACCGTCACCTCTAGGTAATCCACATCAATTTAATCTTGCATTTCAACCATTTGAATTTTGTTTTTAGGTTTCTATTTGATTTTTAGGAAATATTTAGTTTAAAATACCACTCGCGGGGGTCCGCAGGCGTAGGATGTGAAACCTGTGGACCCTGACTTTTTCCTAGAAGAAGAAAGAGCCAGGGGCCCGCATCTGCTGTTAAGGCAGAGTATGGACCTACGCATTGTCTCTAATCTGGAGAGTGCGGTCTGTGCGACATAGGTTTTAAAACTTCAACTATTTCAATTTCCGCCCAAAAACTTTGATTTAAAATGTTTTAATCTGCCTTTTCTTTCATTGTAGGATATACACAATGCTCAGTTGGCGGGAATAGGAGCACGAAGACGTGGAACTTGCCACAATTAATCACCAACCTTCAATGGATGCATTTAAGGCATGCGAGCTATTTAAATTTTGGGCCATACCTGGCATGAGGGCCCAAATAGACGTTTTGCAGTGGATGGTGAACAGATGGAATATACAGGACCAATGTTTCATTATTGGTTGCCACCAGCTCGTAATGGAGCCAAAGGACATTTACTTCTTGACTGGTTTGCCGAAGAGAGGTGAACAATTGACTCTATCAGTGACTAGGCTAGGTGGCCAATCTGTCGATAGTCTCTGGCTAGAGTTTTGTAACGACCAAACCAAGGAAAAAGGGATTGATATCAAAACCATCTCCCATATTGAACTCAAATTGATTGCATTTACTGTCACCAGACTTTGTGGAAGTGCAGCATTGCATGTATCCACTAGATCCCAAATGCGTATGGCAGTAGACTGTTATCGAGGCACCATCTTCAACTAGTGCGAAGCTGTGTTGGCTAATGTAAAAGGCCAATTGACTAGAGCCAAAAATGGATAGCTAAAAAAATTTGGATATGGTTTCTTAGTTGTGACTTTTGGTGTAGAGAGGGTCCCGATGTTGGTCCCACAACATCTTTCTGTTGGAGCTGGAATTCCCCGAGAGCCCAAGCTGATGCGTTGGCTTGCAGTTATGGCCCGTCATCTTGAGGAGGGTTCCGAGGTTGTTCGATTTCCTCTAGAGTATTTTCATTGATTAGAGAACCAAATTTTTGCGATTCAGGATTTTCCTTATGCTGGGATGGATTATCGTGGTGACCTAGACATGGCTCTTCCACCAAGAGAGCAATGGGATGACTCAGGTAAAATCATTCTCAACATTTTCTAAGTTTTAAATTATTATTATTATTTTTTTTAAATCGTCCAAAAATGATAGTAAAAAGTTTCAAATGCAGATGTGGGTCCATGGTGACTAGCCACTCTCCGGCCCTATGAGAGGAAACACCCAACTGTAGTAGTACCAGCCCCACGAGACGAATCTACAGAGGCCTTGGCCAAATTGGAAAACCATCTAGAGCATTTAACAACAGACATTCCAGAGAATAGCATAGATGACATTCCTCTTAGGTTACAACGCTATGTGGTTGGGGTCCCAGGACCTTTCAGGAGGTTCCTTTGTAGGGTGGCCCGAGCAGTGGTTTCTTATCGTGATCATCACCAGTGATAGGATGATCGTTTTTTAGACTTGATATGACATTTTTTCTTTTTGTACTATCATTTTTGCCAATCATAAGGTGTTTTTCAACCTATGATCGAAGACGATGTATATTTGACACACTTCTATGCTATGCTATATCACTATTACTGGTTATCTTGTAAAACATGTTATGGAATGTTTTTAAATTTACTGTTTGATTATTGCAAATGTCTACTTAACATTTGAGAAGCAATTGCATCTGCTAATATATTTAAGTATCTTGGAATGTGCTGATATTCAATATAGTCAAACTCACGTTCCAAGAGACGAACTCTAAAAAATAATCTTAATAACACTGGATTTCTAATGGCATAAACTCTATTAAGCTGCAATACAATGAGATCAGAATCTAACCTCACAATCAAACTCCGAATCCCAAATGAAATGGATTCAGATAATAACTCAATCACTGCACTATACTCTGCAATGTCGTTCGTTGTTTGACCGAGGTTACCCCATGCATAGATACCAACTCATCAGAGGGTGAATAGATAACCCAAGCTGCGGAAGAAATGTTCTGTGTATTATGACAAGCACCATCAGCAAAACCAATGTATGTTTGAAGAGAAGTCGACATCTGCAATATCAGGAGTAAAATCAAGATAAGCAGGAATAATGACAAAACACTCTCTAAACTAAGCACACTTTTCTAATCTAAAACGCACTAGTTAGAAAGAAAATTAATCTAACTAAAATCTCCACACCCAGATTTAAGCATAATATTTCTTCAGATAAAGACCATTTCTGGGTTTACCGAAAGAGACACCATTAAAATCTACTAATTCATAGGCCCCTTTGGCCAGCTTTCACTTAACAACAAAAGGACCATGCCACATGGGTATGAATTTTCCAGCCCCTAGCTTATCGTTTGCTTGATCATAGAGTAAGACTAGATCTCCTTCCGAAAAATTACGGGGTGTAACATTTCGATCATACTGAGCCTTAATTCGTTTGGCATGAGTTTCGATTGCTAGTGTAGAATCACGTTGATTCTCATCTAGTTGAGCTAAGTACAAAAAACGTTTCTCCTCTTCGGAAGTGCCTGGAAGTAATTCTATGGCTATTTGCAATGACGGGATTTGACATTCAATGGGTAACACAGCTTCCAAACCGTAAACTAGTTGGAAAGGAGTGAAACCAGTTGATGTTTTTACTGAGGTTCGATACACCCAAAGCACTGAAAATAACATGTTATGCCAATTCGACCTATGAATCCCAATGATTCGTCAAATCATAATGACTAGAACTTTGTTGATGGCTTCAACCAAGCCATTAGCCTATGGGTAATATGGAGTAGAACTATCATGATGCAGGCCAAGATGATCTGCAAGTTCAGTCATCATGATGTTTCAAAAATGACACCCATGATTAGTGATAATCGCTTGTGGAACACTGAATCTAGCAATTATATGATTGAAAACGAAAATTGCAGCAATTTTGCCATCTGCCGAAAATGTAGGCATCGCCTCGGCCCACTTGGTAAAATAATCTACCGCGAGGATGATATATGCATGCCCCCCGGCCAAGTGAGGGTTACATGTAATAAAATCGATACCCCACTTTGCAAAAGGATCGACGACAATTATAGGGTGGAGAGGAGCAGGTGGAGGACGCATCTTTCGATAAAAAATTTGGCAATTGTGGCATTTTCGGACTGCGTCAATACAATCTTTGAACAAAGACGGCCAGAAATAGCCAGCGCGCAATATCTTTTGGGCTGTGGCATACCCAAACATATGACTGCCACATGCTCCAGAGTGACAGTCATTTAGAACCTTCTCAACTTCCTCATGAGTTAAACAATGTCGGAAAACAGAGTCCGCCCCATGACGATAGATTGTATTTCCAATGATTTTATATTGTTGGGATTGGAATCGTATTTTCCGTCACTGAGATATTGAAATTTCAGGCCAAAAAGACTGGGTTTGGAGATAAACTATGATATCTCCATACCATGGATCATGAGTGCTAATAAGAAACAAGGATTCGTCCACAATGGGCTCTTCCGCCATAGTTTCAGTATCAGCACGCGGGAAGTCACACATCAATTCCGCAAAAAATAAAGATTTCTTTGACTTGGATTTTTCAAATTCCAAATCAAATTCCTGCAGGATAACAATCCATTTGGAATACTTGCCCCCTAGAAATTTCTTTGTTAAAATATAGATCATAGGGTTATAGTTAGAAATGATAGTAGTTTTACATAGTAAGATGTAATGATGAAAACGTTGGACAGCTTGAACAACTGCCAAGGCCAATTTCTCCACATGTGAATATTTTAACTTGGTCGGATTCAAAGTTCGACTAAGATACTAAATCAAATGTTCACTACTGAATTCGTCTTCCTGAACTAACACCATCCCGATGGTGGAATGAGAAGCAACGAGATATAAGAAGTAATCCTGGTTGTAGTTGGGAGGATGCAATAGCAGTGCATGGGTCAACGCCTGTTTAAGTCCATCAAATGATTTGTTTGCTATCTCATCCCAAAAGAATCGAGTGTTCTATTTCAGCAACCTGGTAAAACCCTTTGTTATCTCGGCGTAGTTAGGAATGAAACGACGTAAAAAGTTTGCTTTCCCTTGCAAACTTTGGAGTTGGCGAAGAGAAGAAGGAGGAGGCAATTTGACAATGGCTTCAACCTTCAAGGGATCGACACGAATGTCGGCTTTTGAAACAACAAATCCCAGTAAACGACCCATTTCTATACAGAAAACACATTTGTGTGGATTCAACCTAATTCGATAATGCCTACATCTCATAAAGATTGCTTGTAAAAGAGTGAGATGATCGGCTATACGTAATGAATGGGCAGGTAAATCATCGAGATAAGGTTGCACAATGTGTTTGATGTCATGAAACGCGTAAGACATAGCTCTTTGAAAAGTTGCTCCGACGTTCTTTAACCCAAAAGGTAACTTGCAATAAGCAAATGTCCCCTATGGACAAATGAAAGCTGTTTTTGGTTGATCAACAGGTAGAATGTTGATTTGATTGTAACTGGAAAAACCATCCATAAAGGAGAAAATTTCACTACCGGCACAATCATCAATGATTTGATCAATATAGGGAGTTGGGTAATTGTCTTTGGGACATGCTTGATTAATATCCCTATAATCGATACATATTCTTATCGTTCCTTGCTTTTTATTAAGAGGAACAATATTGGATACCCAATCCGTTAAGGGAATTGGATAAATAAAACTTGCTTTAAGTAAATTTTCAACTTCTGCTTTAATTGCAGCAGCTTTTCGTGGGTGGATCTGATGCAAACGTTGCCAGACGGGTTTAGCATCCTGGTAAGTTTTGATTTCATGAACAACAATTACTGGATCAATTCCTGGCATTTCTTCATATGACCAGGCAAACACATCGCAGAATTCTTGAAATAGGGCCTTATAAGTTTGGAGTTCATTTTCCGTACAGGAGGCAACTATATGAATGTTTTTAACAATTCCAGGCTTAACTAAAATGTCAATAGGAACCATTCAAGAAATATTTCCCAAATTTAATTCAGAATCAGGATGTCGCAATGGATTCTGCGGTTCTTTGACATAATCAGTAGTAAAAATAGATGAAAAATCATTCTCAAAATGATAAATCTCAGGTAAGAAAGAAGATCTATGATGCAGATATTCCCACGGTAAATCATCAACAGATAAGATTTCACAAAGCTGCTCATCAGTATGAATAAGCTCGGGAAAATTTGTTGAATCTGAGTTTGATATTGAAATTGATTCTCCATGGATCACATTCATTAGATCAATTTCGGTTGAAGAAGGGTCGAAAAATGACTGTACAGCTTGATACGCAATTTCATAGGGACTCAAAGGCATCGCATCACCAAATGAATGCACCTCAGATTTAGAAGGTACGATCCAAGGATCATCATAAACATTAATGTCTGAGAAATCATATGAATGGTTGCAGTAGAAAGCGATATGTTAGGAGGAGGAAAGGAAAAAGTTCCTAGTAAACCATAATTTTTAACCAATCCTACCCCAACATCCTTATAAGGGATAGTTGTCTCACCGACATGTTGTATACTTTCAGAAGAGGCTGGGTCAGATGAAAAGTATGTTAGCTAGTCTATAGTTACGATCCTTCCATTATGAGGGAACTTTATAAGCAGGAAGACCGATGAAATAACAATAGTCATAGCGTAAGACCAACTGCAACCCAATAGAAGGTTTTAATCTAGAGGGGCATCAACCACTTCCACATCTAGATTAACAGTTTTGCCTTCAACCCCTATAGGTAAATCCTGTAGAATGCCAAAAGGATGGAACCCACGACCATCAAAAGCCTTTAGAATCGTCGGGGATTGATTGAGTGTAGGAGAACCAAGAGATCTCCAACACTAAATCGACATAATACACGTTGAAGCTCCCTCATCAATCACAGTCCTATAACAGGGTCTGTTTTTGACTAACACTGAAATATGGAAAGCCATTTGATGAGGTAGGCGTGGTGTACTATTTTCTAAATCAAACATTATAAGGTTCGAGTCCTGAATACCAATATCTCCTATAGCCGACAATAGTAATTTACGCTGTGCTGGACATGATTGCAGCACCTTCAAAGTCGACATTGCTGAAGGGGAAATAGCTAAGTCTTAAACAATGTTATAGTTCTGAGCAGCTCTCGCATGTGGATTGAAAGCTGACTTCTGAAGTATACCTTTAGCAGGCAGTTTGATCACTAAGTCTGGGTTAGGTTTCTCGATCTATAGTGGATTCGAACCAGGAGTTGAAGTTGATGGGTTTGAACTAGAAGATTCTGCTTCCTTACCACCAACAGGACTTTTACTTCCATAATCTTGTGATCGTGTCGCAATCCTAACATGGGACATCATCATTATGGGGTCTTCTGAGGCATTTGAGGAAGAACCTATCATCTTACTATCTTGACTAGGAAAAGGATCCTTCAAGACAGCAGGCGTTTGAGAACCTTTGGCGATTTTTGCAACCTCAACGCGATGAGGGCATTCTCTTGTAAAATGCTCTTCATCAAAAATGAGACAAGGATAATAAGGTTTACGTTTCTCGTCAGCAAATTCTGTTTTATTTGATTTCTCTTTCGAATTTTCCTTCTTTTTCTTCTTCCCCTTCTTCTTACTGCCGGATTTTGATTTCCATAGATGATTCTACGACATGAATATCGACAGGTATTTCAGCGGAAGAGTCTCCTGTTGGGGAATCTGGTAAAGTTATAATAAGAGAAGAATTCTTCAAAGTTTTCTTCTTACTTTTGGTGTTAACTGTACCAATCATACCGTTAGCAGCATGAGACCTTGAAGGAGCTGCAGTTATTTGATTTTGTTTCGGAAGGTCGGGGATTTTCTCGTGTAAAGTACCCGACTGCATATAAACGAGGTCAAGGTACTGAACTTGAACAATTACTTTCTCTTCAGTAACAACTCCTGCCTTAGCTACATCCTAAGTGATCTTAGGTAATAATGATTTAACAAACCATTTTGCTAAAATTTGATCCGGAATATAAACTTTCACTACACGCCATCGACGTCGCCATTCATGAATGTGATCTGAAATATAAGTGGACGTCGACTGTTTTAATGAAGTTACTAATTCCGTGCCATTGTCATATCTGATAGGCATATAAAAAGAGGCTCGCGGTAACTCAATGTACCACTTGGCCGCAAGACCAATGAGAGTGCGCTGAAAAAGACGTAAACGAATTGAATCATCTATAATGGAGTTAGATGCACACCAGAGGTGATAATTCATTAGATGGTTTGACGGATCCTCTCTTGATTTACCTTCAAACTTAGGGATATCACTGGGCAACTTATTTGGCATTGGCGGCCAAAACGAAAGATAGTTAATTGGATCGTTCATAAGGCGCGACAAATCATGCAAGTCCAAAGTTGCAATGAATGGTAACTAATGATTAGGGTCTCGACAACCCTGGGTCATAAGACCAGCCCCTGGAAGAGGATATCCTGGATAACTTGGAAATGGAATTGCATTTGGAATATTATATCCTCCCAAAAAACCAGGATTAACTAGATCGTACTGGGGTTGTTGAGGTTGCTGATAAGTATATCCAGGGTACGGTTGATACTGATAGACTGGGTTCTACATAGGAGGACCGAATTGGTACTGTCCCTGGTACGGTTGATAGGTAAATTGAGGTTGACTTGTGACAACTGTACTTGGACCAGGTTGTCCTACAGGCATCTGAACCATAGTCTAAATTGTGGGTCCAGACTGAGGTAAAGATGCTTGAGGAGTTGATGCAGGAACATTAGAAACAGGAGCTGCCGATACTCCAGAAGTAGGTGGGGTAGATTGAACAAAAGCTGCAGTAGTTGCAACAACAGTTTCAGGCAGAGTACGAGGCTTACTATGCCCAGGTTGAGAAAATACACTAGGTGTAGAGGTTTGAATAATAGGCTGGACAGGTTGCTGGGTTGAACCAGAAACTAAAGGTTGTCCAGATTGAGATGACAACTGCACATTAGGTTGCAAAATCTGTTGATATTGAGATGGATCCCACACCAAATTCATTCCGGGGTATTGACCCATAGTAGGTTGAACATATGGAGGACTGTAACCGGGTTGAACGTCTGACTGATAATTCAAAGGTATATTTCCAGCTCCTTGTACAAATGTTTGACCAGAAGGTGGTTGGAAACCTTGGGTTGGGTACTGACCTTGAGGTTGATAACCTTGAGGCATGTACTAAAACTAAGGTTGACCTTGAGGTACATATTGATACTGGGGTTGACCTTGGGGTCCATACTGAGTCTGGGGTTGACCTTGAGGATTGTACTATCCCAAAGGTATGTACTTTCCTTGAGGTTGCCCCCCAGGCGGTAATTGGGAACCTTGAGGTTGCCCCCCAAGTGAAAATTGAGTACCTTGAGGTTTCCCCCCAGGCGGTAACTGACTACCTTGAGGTTGCAGATTTGGAATGGTACCTGACATCAAAATAATATCTTCTACACTCAACGGTTTAGTTCTGTTATTACCAGATGATAACCCATGTTCAATGGGTTGAGGAGATGCTCCTAAAAAAGTACCAGTGAGTGACTGATACCCAGAAGGAACAGAAGGACCGCCATACAAAAAGGGTTCTGGTGATTGAGAAAACATGGATGACTGTCTTGACATATTCAAAGGAGGATAATAACCTCTAGGTGTTGGATGACAAGGAACTTGAGGTGGTGAAAAAATAAGACCCGATTTTTACAAATAATTGATCAATGAAAGATACAAAACGTCCCTCCTAGGTGGACTGTAAAAGATTTATTCACGCTTCCTAAGTTCTAAATTTTGTTGCTTTTTAGGGATAGATATACCTTCTTTCAAATTAACAAGTTCTTCAATAGCAATGAGTCCAGAAGGAAGATTTTTGGTAATGACTCTTCCTACCCTGGGTGAACTAGGGCCATTGGAAGTTGGAGAGGCAAATCCTAATGATGGAGTAGCAACAGGTTCAGTTTCAGGCTCAAAAATTTCAGGTTCCTCGGATAATTCACTAGTAGAAGAAAAACTACCAGTAACTTCGGAAAATGAAATTGGTTCGGAAATATACTCTGTTGCTTGAACTTGATAATCAGGATGAACAACTAAAGAAGATTCTCCTTCTTCTGGTGACCCAACTCTACTGTCACTAGGAGTTACAAGAGCACATAGCCCTTCAAGCTGGCTTGGTGAATACTCGGGAGGTTGCCCTCGAAGTCTATGGGAATGTCTCGGTAATTTAGCCACGATTAAAAAATTTTAATTACTTCACACACAATCAAAGAAAAATCCCAATAAAACCACCTAAAGTCTCTAAAGAACCAAACAATATGAATCACACGCCTAAAAATCTAGGAGTTCAAACCACACACAAACAGTAACTTTCCGTACCGAAAACACTAGTTGCTGATGAAATCCGATGTCATAGAATTCAATACAGAAATGGCGGTTGGAACAGTTACCCTTACAACCTACTTAATGAAACAGACTGGCACAAGCTTCTCCACTAAACCGTCTCAAGTGAAGAGAACCCCCTAGAGATTCCAAGTGAGTCTAGTCGACGTCTGCTCCAGGTACAGTGGGATCTTCCCTCCACCGTCACCTTAGGAAAGAATCCTATAAATAATGGTCACTATGGTTACCAACAGAAACAAATATACTTGGGGGAACAGTCTGTGATCCGATACACACGCAAGGGCAGAGTAGCAAAGCTCAATCCCCTTGAATGCTCCTTGACATAATCCAAGGTTTACCAACAAGTGACCCCAGGCTCCTCGACAATGGTCAATCTGAGGTTTACCGTTTTTAATACATGTATATCTTCTATCGTTCCCAATGAGGAAGGATTGATTACCCCACTGGTTCGGATATGATCTCTTGCTTGAATCCTATAAGAGGAGCTTCCCAGAGCATATATGTAACAATTGGAATTTATCTCCTACCGTAAGATATAGCTACTTGTTTGTTTAAACTATCTTGGAGAGTTAATTACTCCCTACTCCAAGATACTAGCCTAAGCTATGTTGGTGATAAAAATTCCTAGAAAATAAAAAGATTGCTAAATGAATTTTACTTTAAGTGTTATTTTTTATGGTTTTTTATTATGTAAAAAGGTATGGAGATGAAACTTTATGGTGTGAAGACTCGACTCCAAAACACTAAAAATGCACCTAAGATGATAAACAATCCTTTTTCTTCAATGAATTTCTAGCTAAAGAAAGAGTTGAGAATGCAATTGCTCGAAAAACAAATCTTTCTTCAACATATGAATGAAAAGAACAACCTTTTGTCTTTTCCAACAAACTCAAAAAAGAGACTACTAATTATGCTCACAAAAAAATCCTTTTGCTTTTTCCACACTCAAAAACTATAGAAAACAAATTCTTTCAAAAGAGATTTTAAAATTTCTAGAAAATACTCAAAACTCTCAAAAATCTAATCTTGAGATCTACAACTTCTAAAAACCTAATTGAAGTAGAAGCTTTAAACAATTTGTTTTTGAGGATGTTTTACTTAGTTATCGGCAAACTAAGGACTAATTCATTCAGAATAAAAAATTAATAAAAAAACAACCAACTTATGTTCTCTTTAAAAAAAAAAATGAAATTCAAAACTTTTAAAACAAGTTCTTTCAAAGCTTTGCAAAGAGAAAAAATGGGATCTATTCCTCACCAAAGGTAGATTTCACAAATCAGTCATACTCAACAAGAAGACCAAAAAGACCAGGGGAATCTGAGGTTTCTTGGGCTTCTAATCTCTGAGCTACTGCAAAGACCAAGCGAAAATCAAGCCAGGCATGCAAAACTTCTAGAAATTCAGCTAAAACCAAAACGCCAATGGAATTCACTCAAAAGGAGTTTCTCACAAGACACATGCAGATCTGGGTAGAGGCTAAAAAATGTAAACAAATCCTAAGCTTAACTGACTGAAAAGATTTTAGGTTTTTCAAAATTTTGACAGGGTCCACAAGCTCCCTGTATAACCAGGTGCAATACCTCTTTGTGTAGTAAAGCAACAGTGCGGGGATGTCCGCACTGTGTTACAAACAAAACGTGTGGTCCTCATTCAAAAGCCTGAAAAACAAAAACAATTCAGGATCTAAAAAAAAGAAAATGCCCAATCCCACACATACCAAGAAAAAACCAGAAACAAAGAAAAAGTTTCTCAAGTCAAAGTAAAAGTAAAGGCAAAAAACCAAAATTCAAATCCCCAGTGGAGTCGCCATTTTGTTGGCTGGATAAGTCGTTCTTGCGGACAAGACCAATCTACCTAGTATCTACTGATATCTAGCGACAAGCAAGACAAGAAAATTCTACCTTTCCCTAAATATTGCGATTTATAAATAAAAGTCAGAGGTGTTTTAGACCCTACCTTAAGTCGAATGCTAGTTTGTGGCAGCGACGCTTCGACCGTCCGAACAAGTTTCCTTTTAAGAACCTGCAAACACAAAAAAGCACACATCAAATAACACCTACATAGGCAATATAATAAATCATATTCATCATGATGATCAAGGAATTTATGAAATAAACCATAGAAGACAGCTTATTGAGAAAAATGAACTTGATTGTATTAACTTTAAACAAAGAATAACTTTACAACCTTGGTGCCTTGATATTGTACAAGCTCCTCCCAGGGTCCAAGCAAGAATCTCCTCTACTTTGAAAAGCTTCACACTCTTCCTAATAAGATCAAAAGGTATGTAACCTTTCCTCTCAAACTCAATTAGGAAGTCTAAATTCCAACAACATTTACCCTAAAAAATCTTCAGCTTTCAACCTCCCTAGCAACCAGCCCAATGCCTCATTATATAGTGTAGAGGAAGGAAGTTACCATGTCCACCTTCAAAGGGATAGAGTCCTCCTTCAAAGGGCTAAGCTCCTCACATCAAGGGGTTAGCTCCTTTAGTTATAGAATGCATGAACCACCTAGGAGCGAACTTGCCACCTCAAGGTTCCTTCTAGAAGCATCCAAAATTAATCCAAAGTCAGTTTTTAATAATAAACTTGTGCCTTTTTTACTTTTACAGGGGTCCACACCCTTTCCTTTAGAGACAGAGTGGGCAGGTCCATAGGGAACATGACCAAGGGGTGAGGGACCATAGGTAATTCCAAGAGAAAGTGCGGAACCAAAGTTTTAGAGATTTTCAAGGACTTTCTCTCATTTTTAAGGCTTTACATGAAGAGCTGAGGTTTAAGACTTGCATAGAAGGACAGTATGAGTGGTGATACATTCACACTGATTGTAGAAAGTCATGGTGACAATATTTTGTGTAATAGGTACTATTTAAAAACATATCTCCTGGACTGGCAAATGCTCTTTTGTAGGTGGAAGTAAAAAATAATCAACAACTTGTTTGGTATTTTAATGATAATATTTCATTTGAAGTTTTCTTCACTAACGATGGAAGGATGGAGCGTGCAACATTTCTAGACATAATAATGAATGATAGGATCTAAATTTTAAGCTTTGGAAGTTTTCTTCATTGAGGATGGCAAGATAGAGCGTGCAACGTTTCTGGAGGTAATAATGAATGCTAGGACCATTCCCTCTCTGCCACTCTGTCTATGCCTTCGACTTTGTTGGATTTTTAGGACTTTTGGGGCAGAAGGACTGAGTAGTATGGACAAGTCCAAGAGATCAAAAGGGGAAGAGGAAGAACACATAGATGGTGAGCTTGTTATCTCCATTGAAAAGTTGTAGGAAATCCAGGATGAGCTTGAGAGGTTAAGTTCTAATGCACTCTGAAAACTGCTTTTTGGGGTTATTTTATTTTAATAATTTATTTATTTTTAAATTTGTTATTTTCTTATCTTTTTTTAAAACATTTTTCCCATTCCTTTCTCTATGTACTATTTTTTTGATTTATTGGTGCATCTGTGGATTGCTTGAATTTTTTCTTGTCCGTGGGCTGCTTGAGAATGATTTGTTATAGCCCTTAAGAGTGGGTTTGAGGAAAAGAGCGGTTTCTTTTCAGTAAACCCACACTTCATCTTCATATTCTTTCAGTCTTTTGGATATGGACATTTTAACTAGTTTACATATGTTGTTTTTCCAATAGTGTCGGTCAAATTATTTCAAGGAAAAACTGAAACTAGAACATCCTCAAATTAGTTATTTCAGTTTTTTTGCCATATCCATTTATTGTTTGGGCGTGAGTTGGTAAAGCTCGAGGTTCAACAGATGTAATATTTTATGTGACAATTCTTGATAAGTTACAGTCTGCCTGTTTACGATTAGGTTCATAATGACCTGGTGACCTGAGGCTCTCTCAATGTAGTATGCCACACTCCTAAATCCCTTTTGGTCTCAATTACAGTCTGCACATTTATGATAAGGTCATAGTGCCCTGATCAACTGGGGTACTCTCGACCTAGTAACTGCCCCCAAAGGATCTAACAAGGTTGCTGGACTTAATGGCAAAAGCTCGCAATTCTATTCGGCACTTGCCCTTAAGGAAGGGTAGACCTGCCTTACCTATATGGTTGCTGACAGTTGGCTTATTCTTACATTCGCCTCCTTATTAGTTTCTAGAAAGATTTCTTGGAGGAATTAGTGGATAGAGTTTAAGTTGGATTCTGGATGAGAATCAGAGTATTCCTAGATTACATATTTGTAATTTCATAGTTTCATTCAATTGAGGAAGAACTGGATTCGTTGTATCACTTTTGTTTTCCCTTTCCCCACTTATATAGCACTATTGTAGCTATGGATTTATTTTTTCCTTCTAATTTTTCTCTCTGAGATTGAATCTAAAATTTCCACTACCTAGCAGAGCCTTTTTCTCTTCTATCATATGATGCATATGTGTGTAAACCTATGTAGTTGATGAAATAAGTTTGGAGTGGATTGAAACAGTGAGATTTTGCTATGGCGGTGGTGATGAATCATTTTTCCAATTGATCATAACATTTCTATATGAGATAATGGAGAAAAATGGAAAACAAAGTGAAATTTTTAAAGGGTGCATTGAGCTGCTCTCTTTTGGCTATTCATCTCCAATTATGTTGAATGTTAGAAATGGGGGCCAACTGCAAAACTTTTGTTCTTTCATGAGACTGCAGAAATGAATCTCCAAATGAATTGAAAATGTCTTGGTGCACTTTGGGTTGTTCTATCACTAGTCTTACATGGGATGTTTGTATTCAAGTCATTCAGGTTATTATTTTTTTTAGTTATTATATGATGTCCAACTGTGTGGGTCCTTCTACATGTGTAAATTGCATTTGGGTATTATGGACAATTGAGTCCTCAATTATTTTTTGTGCTTTGCCTTTCACTACAAGGTCTTTAACATTTGTTACTATTTGATATGCAGAGGATTAAATATCATCTGCCCTTCTTTGTGCTTTTCCTTTCACTACAGGGTCTTTAACATTCAATACTGTTTGATACGCTGAGCATTAAATATCATCTGCCCTTCACCATAAACCATAAAAAATAACACTTTATTTATATATAATTTATTCGAATGAAAAAAGGGAGAGAGCTGTTGTTTCTGTTGAAAATGCAACAAGATGATGGAGCTTAGTGAAGAGAAGTCGCCTTCACTAAGTGGGCCTGCAGGCTATTTTTGGCGCAAAGTCTATTTTTAGACTATGTCTATTTTTAGACATATGGATCATGGTCTATGAGTTGCAGGATGCTATTTATGGATGATTGGTCATGTTGGTAAAAATAGATGGACCTCTATTTTTAGACATATGGGCGGAGTCTATTTTAGACTGCCTGTCAAAAAATAGAACAGTCGAATATTATTAGCTCTTAATAATATTTGGACTATAAACATTATCTT
>APFE031277362.1:5000-18951 GCA_000404065.3 Pinus taeda | reverse complement strand
ACAAGGAATAGGGTTAGAAATACGATACAAAGGATGCCCCACGGCATCAGATGTGTTCAATATAGTGCATACTGAGCATTTGCCTGCTTTCAGGCAAATCTGTCGGCTGCTTGTCGGATGTACCATGTCCAATTTTGCATAAGGACTTTTTCCTATCCGAAAATCAAGCTGCTCGCGGCCGTCTGATGCATCAAATCTTCTTCTCATTTTCTTTTTCTTGCGCTTTTTCTTTGAGGCAGGTTGGCTTACTGATGATATGGAACTTTCTGTTTCAAAGCTTTTAGATGAAGTATGTAAGAGATGCGTGACATATTTTTCTTCATCTTGCATCTGATCTTTATCATTTTTAATTTTATCTGGATCACCTTCAATTAACCACCTTTCAATCGAACCAATGACCTCCTCATAATAAGATGGAGCTTGTTGCAGCAAACGAGAAGGCTCCTGATTTATCTGGCTAGAGTGTTCATCTTTCATAGCATTGATTTCCGTAATATGATCTTCTTCCATGGTCAATAACTTTTTCTGAAGGCATATCTGATTAACTTTCATATCTTTTATTACTTTATCGTCTTTTTCCTTTATGATCATCAAGCAATGCTGCACAGAGTTTATCTCTTCCTTGTGATTTGCTTGCATGGTAGCCAATTGATTATTATGATCGAATGTCATGATAGTCATTTCTTCTTCCATAGTTAATAACTTGTTTTGCATAGAATTAATTTCCCTATCATGATTAGCTTTCATGGTCGTCATATTTTCCTCTAAGCCTGATAAACTGCTTTGCATAAAACCAAATTCTGTGTCGTGATTAATCTTCATGGCTTCAATTTCCTTAGCATGTTGATTTTGCATGATTTCCAGCTCCCTATTACGTTTTTCGAGGTGGGCACATAAAGTTCTGACATCATTGGCATAATTAGTTTGATTGATCTCCATATTTTTCACCAGCAACATTAGTTCTTGTATAATTTGCTTTTGATCTTCCTTTTCATTATCATTTGTCCCTGTTTTTCCATTATCATAAATCTGATCTGTAATGGCACAAGTGGATGGCACACTCTGATATGAAGCATTGTCCTGGAATCGTTTACCGACAGCTGGATGTTTTTCATTCTGCTGCACAGTTCTAGGGGCACAAAGCGAGCTATCTGGATAACCATATCTATCTTTAAAAGCATTAACAATGTCTTGTAAAGATGTGAAAGAATCTTCAGGACAATTATTAAACCAATTTAAAGCATCACCCTCTAAAGAAAAGACAAAAAGACGCATTTTGACATCTTCGTAATCGTACTGAGAGGGTCTACAATATATGATCATTATGCGAGTAAGCCTATTTAAATGCTGTCTAACAGTGACTGAATCACCACTTGAGAACAAAGGTAGTTTAGAGATGGCCACTTCCGGAATGTCATGGAGGTCATCAAAATGACATGGTTTAAACGAATAGTCCATGATGAATAATAAGGGACCAAATGGATAATAGAACGAGATTTCTGCTCAAGAAAATTAACAAATGAAAGAGGTGGAGTCGCCACTTGAACAATGAATCTAATTCTATGATCCAAAAAGAAACCAACAGGCAGATATGAGGGAGGCTTCTTGTCTGGGAAAAATAAGAAGATGGAGTCGCCACCCAAACCAGAAACTAGCTGAAAAGAAGCTGCTGATATGACGAAAGGTAAGGAGATGAAAAGATCAAGAGATGCCAGCTCAAATGAGGGATGAGAAAGATGAAAGAATAATGAGAGATGAGGAGATGAATGTCGTTGAAACGCCAAGGACAGAAAAACTCTGTCCCCGGCAACGGCGCCATAAAATGTTGTCGCGCAGATTGGCACGACAACGCTCAGACCGGGGGCTGTCACTCTGATCCCCGATCCCTTCGTTTAAGCCTGTCTCCCGCGGCTAAGGGGGGTGGTCCCTATGAGATAATGAAGACCAACTGGCAAACAGTTGGTTGGGAGACACGAGACACGATAAGATAAGCACTAAATGAATTTGATTTTTAGCAGACCAGTGCCTTAAGAGATTGTTATTAAATCGATTGCTTGTTAGATGATTATAGAAAAATGAAACGTGAACAGCAATCATTTGTCATCAGCTAGATCACAGTGCTCTTTGAATGACCCAAATGATATCCAGCAACTGAAGATTTAAAAAAGGATGAATGCTTCAAACCGCCACGAGTTATAAACCATTAACTAGATATCATATTCATATCTCGACTTGAAACTTCAGATCTCAGCGTGAAAGATATAACATGAAAACAACTGAATCTGGCAACAAAAATAATTTTCCCACAAAAATTTTTATGCCCTTTCAGACAAAGATTAAACTTAAAACAAAATTTAAAATTTAATCTAAGACCCTAAAGGAAAAATTTTCATTTAAATTTTTTTATTTTATATTTTTCATGATGAAGACAAAGGCTTTCAAATGAAAAAATAAAATATGCGATAATTTTTCAAGATAGAAAACAAGCAAAGGGCTCAGGAAACCCTCTCTTAAATAAATCTTTTTGATGTCTTATGAGATTGTTGGCTTGAACAACTTGTGGGACCCTTGATATCCTTGGAGGTGACTATTCCCGTCGAAGAAGTCCTCACACTCCAATAGAGCTGGCAACCTATCCCTTGAAAACACAGAAAACACTTGCAAACGAATTGTTAGTGCAAAGAGACTTGCATATAGAGACCAAGTTGAGCTTGTCATTCAACCGAGAATGGACAAGCTACAACAAGTGTACAAAATATACCAAAGCCCAAAGGAGATTTGAGATAGCTGCAAATCTCTCCTCCCTAGACCAATAGTGTCTTCAAGCAAATGCAACAAGAAAACAACTAGATAGCAAACGAAAATAAAATGAATATCAAGCGACACAGGTATACCTCATGTACCAAAGCATGCACCACAAGAGAAGCTAGTAACCCCAAAGACTTTTATTTATTTATGTGAAAGCTGAGT
Organism: Pinus taeda; assembly: GCA_000404065.3. Lineage (NCBI taxonomy): Eukaryota > Viridiplantae > Streptophyta > Pinopsida > Pinales > Pinaceae > Pinus > Pinus taeda. Next base: position 15,981 of record APFE031277362.1, on the reverse strand, counting down.
ACAAAATCCGGTAGAGTCTCCGCCAGCCCAATAGCTCGTTCTATCCTATTACAATAAGAGCCCAAGGCTCATATAAATAGAGAAATGGGAGGAGATCCCAATGAAAAATGAAATGACACATGTAACTTGGCGCAATCCCAATGTAGCAAGTAGAATGGCAAGTGTCTGCTATGATTGTTTAATTGCTAAAGATAATTGTTGTAGGCTGCCCATGCAAACTACTGTTTGACTGGCTGCCTTCAAACTGGAGATAACTGCTGTGCTGAATTTATGAGGCTGCCAGCGTTAACTGCTGATATCCTGTGATAGCTGTTCATGCCCACATAACTGCCTTTGCATGGCTGCCAACGAACTGGAGATAACTCACGTACTTGCTGTAGCTGCCTTTGTAAACTTGCGTATTGCTGTGTATTGGCTGCCACGTTAACTTTCCAAATCTGCGTACAGACTTTGAACCTTTGACTGCGTAAATCATATATGGTGCTTTGAGTGATATGCTCGCCACGTAGATTGCGCTGCGTTGTTTTCTGAGTGGGCCAGCGTGAACCGTTTGACTGCCCACGTTAACTTTCCTTTGACCTGCCCACGTTATACCTGTATAATATGCGTACGGACTTAGATGTGGAAAGTGAGGTGGGGTCTACTCCCACTCACATTCTTTTTTTAAACTTTAGAATTTATGATATTTGATTCAAATTATATCATAGTTTGAACTTTAGCCATACATTGCCTCATGAATTTCCACGTGGGCCTCATTGACTTTCTCAATTGGCACTTGACTTTGACTTGAGCTAGCGCCTTTTTGGTGGGCACCATGTAACTACCACGTCACTTTTGACTTTCCACATAATTTCCATGTCAAAATTTGACTTATTTTGACTTTGGAAAAATTTATAAAATTTTCCAATTATTCATTTTTTTGAATTTTTTCTTCATTTTTGCTACTGCCACTTGAAAAATCAGCTTTTGAGGGACTCTGAGTCATTTTTTGACCCCCAAAGTAGGTTCTAGGAAAATGCTGGGCCTCTGAGGATGAATTTCGAGTGGTCATACGCCCCAGACATTTCCTAAGGCCACTTATTTATGCCTTTACATAAAAAATAATTAAAAAAATCCCGTTTTGCGGGAAATTTTTAACTATTAAAAAATCCTACTTAGACCTAGCCAAATTCCACGAACTTTTTGTGTGATCTAGTATGGTAATATAACATCGACCCTAGACACTAAGATGTGTCAGGGGCTCAATCTTCAAACCATCACCTCGGCTTTGGGTAAAAATGAGTTAGAAAATCCAGAGAATTATCCGCCTCTGAAAAAAGGGATAATAAACCGGATAAAAAAAACACTCCAAGGTGTACTCGTTTGCTGATCGAGTCCCACATCCTAGGCCTATTACAAATTAAAGAAAACATCATACTAGCATCACTTATTACAATTCCCCGCAGGGTGTGGAATCTGGGTACAAAGAAAAAAGATGATGAGAAGATAGAAGGAGAGTTAAAAAACTCTGTCGACTGATGACATCTGATGGTACAAGTGTCCTCTGGATCATCCTTGGGCATGGAGTCTTCACATAATCATCAGGTGCTACTCCAGTAGTCAACAGGTCAAAAACCTAGATTTTCCAGATGGGATTTCTCCCATGGTATCCTATCTCCCCATTTAGAGGGAGGCTTCTCTTGGGTGGATTGACATTCGCATGGTTTAAGCTTTCATACTTCATTCACTTACATGCATGCTTTAATTGGGAATTAACACAACCTCACTATCACATTTCATTAACTTAAAATTTGTTACAATTTCATTTGAGCTTTGCATTTTCTTTCTCATTGTTGCTTGGAGCTACAAACTTACACTTTACTTTGGGCAATTCATCCTTTACATGCAAGCATTTTATATTCTTAACAAACTTTGATTCATTTCCATTTACCTTGGTTGTTTCATGAGCACTTGAATACATGCTTCAATTTTATGCTACATTGTTATCTTGAATATTGGAGCAATTTGTTGTCATTGTCTATTTGAAACAAATTTTACTTTAAAGCAAATTACTTGTATCATTTTAATTCATTTATGAAACACATGCAACACTTGTAAGCTAATTTTATTCCTCCAATTGAAATTATAATTGCAAATTATGTTGAACACTATTTCATTTTCAAGCATTGCAAATCAATTTCTTTGATTAATAGATGACAGAGAATTGTTGTGGGTGAATTATTTTTGCAATGTATAATTGATCTCTCTGAGTTAATTTCCGTTGCAAATATTTATTTCAAGAAGTTAAAAATACTAGTGATTTTATTTTTCAGTGATTCAGTGTGGGTAAATAGATAAATTGTTTGGGGATAAAATAAATTGTCGTGAGAAAATAACTCTAGTTGGTATTCTAAATTTAACAATTTTATCTCGATCCCGATGTTTGCAACATTGATCTCTAGACATACCCTACAAAAAAGGATTATGCTTGGAAATTTGGAACATCCCATTTAAAAAGGGGACATTGTCGAGTACCCAGCCCTACATAAAACATCAAGCTATCGCTATGTGTTTCATTCAAAATAAATGGAAACAAATTTATTTATGAGTACAGAGTAGATGATGTTTAATTTTATGACATTATTCTCTGAATAGATAGACTGGGGTAGAGATTGCAATTGTAAAAAATAAAAAAAAGCTCGAAAACGTTGTGTTGATTTGTCGTAGCATCGGATGTGCTCTACCCATGAAAATTGGTGGAGAGGCTAAGGCACATAAGATCTCCAAGACCTAGAAATGGTTTGGGGAAATTCCACTTGGTTGGAGAGATATTAAAATAATTAATATTTTTAATGGGGTTCCTAAGTCTAAACTTAGTAAAATAAAAATATTAATGGGTATTAATATAAAGTTGGGTGAAAATATTCTAAATGACATGGGTCAAGCCAAATATAATCTTAGACATTGATTAGACTTAATCTCGATCGTTGAAGACTCAACAAGAAAAGTATAAGAGGAGACTTGAGGGTTAGTTGGAGATACACCAAGATTGATTAGCCAGTTCGATTTTATGGAGTGGGGTTTGCCTAGAAAATTTGGACAAGTGATCTAAGTTGCAACGAGTGGTAGTGAGTACATAGCAAAGAGGCAGAGATAGTGCTAGAGGGCCAGCGCAGTGATTGAGGAGGCTACGCAGAGGCAGCGGGAGCCACGCAGAGGCAGCGGGAGCCACGCAAAGGCAGCTAAAGACTGCGCAGAGGCTGAGGGGCCTACATGGGTGACGCAGAAGGCCAGAGAGCTGATGCAGAGAGAAAGAAGGTTGACGCAGAGGGTTCCACAGCTACCCAGAGGCTAGCAGGTCTGACGCAGAGCCTTGCAGAAGCGCAGAAAGATTTTCCTGGGGCAAGCCAGTGCTGAGAAGTTGAATATCTACTTCCAAGAAGAGGTATTACTACCGTGTAGAAATCTCTGTTGGGTGAGCCAATTTGGCACCCTAGTTGTATTCAAGAAAGCTACTTAATAATAAAACCCTCAGAACAGCTGCAACGGTTTTCCCAAGTTTGGTTTTTCTGGGGACAATTGTCCAAAAATAATGGTGTCCCTTGTGTGTTTGTCTAGTATTTCAGTTGCTGATCTCTATATCAATTCGGGCTGCATTTGTGTTTATTTTCGATATTTATATGTATAAATAACTTGTTAAAGGAATAAACAAGTAGGAGCAATAAACCAGATAATGCAGTAGGATTTCTAACGTGTCAGACTTAGAAATTCCAACATTATGTAGGTGACTGGGTCTAAATTTATGGAATGTTTTGAAAGGATTGATTGTTAACTGGAGAAAAAAACCATTCAAGTCTATGTGGAGTCAAACTTGCACTTAAGTAGGTTCAGCATCTGAACACCAATTCAATTGTACCGATATTGTTGATTGACTGGACGGTTTTGAGCCACTCTTAAACAAAGTTACCAGCACACGCATAAAATGGTAGAGACTGCTATTGGATATGGTATAAGTGGAAAGACATTATGTAGATATATGTGCATGTACAGACCTACACACAAACCAAATACCATGGAAGATAGTAAATAGATTCATGCTTTCTCAAATGCAACTCAATACCAACTAAAAGAGAACTTCAGATGTTATAATTTTTTGTTTAATAGTTTTGCACATATAACTGGCTGACGATGTCCATGAAAGGATAAATTATATTCTGTATAAATCATATTATACAATTCCTTGGGCGTATTTCGATGGGGCAGCCCAAAACAACTCTGCAGGTGCTGGGATTGTCATCCATATCAGCCCTACTCACTCCCTCAAAGCTGCGGTGGGTTTAGGACCCGGCACAAACAATTTTGCTGAACTATCCGCCCTAAAACTCCTCTTATGTTGGCTAATAAGCAAAAACATCTTCTCGGTTCAGATCTTTGGGGACTCACTGAATGTAATAAACTGGGTCATTGGAAAATATAGGTGTCAAAATTATATGCTGAGACCGCTGCTGGATGAAATTCAAAGTTTAAAGCTCCGTTTTAATTTCTTTTCCATTGAACATATTTACAGGGACAGAAATGAAGAGGCAGACGGGTTTTCTAAAGAAGGTGTGCAGCTCGCTGTGGATTCGTGGATGATCACTGAACAAATGCAAGAACAGATCCGTGTGTCGGATCTCCCTCCGCACTATTTTCCTCTATCTTAAAATGCTCTGCTGTTTTCAGGATGCTGGTCTTTTTTGTGTCGTTTCTTGTTATAGCACCGTCTGTTTTCTCTGCTTTATGTTACAACAAAACTCGGATGGGCTCTATCCCGGGTTTTTTTCTGGATAGACATTACTGAAACAACTTTTAAAACAGAATCGTGGGTCGTTTTCCTGTTTTAATAGGAGGCCCATGTTTTAAATTTTTGATATGGTTTCTTCAAACTGTTATTGACAGAGTTTGCCTTGGGAAGGCAACGTTACAGTGCTGGAAGTAAGCATGAAAGTGCTTATTTTCTTTCTGGTTGGACTCGACGATACAAGGAGATGAATTTCTCTCTCCTTGAGGACAGAAGAAGGCCTCAAAGCGCTCAGTGAAAGCTGGAATGTTTAGTCATATGCTTGTAACTTTTTTATTCCTTATAAAAAAGTTCGTTTTTTTCCTTGGAAAAAAAATAAATCATATTATACAAAAAAAGAATCTTTTCAGCAGACAGATAACCCTAGGAATTCAAGGGAATTGACATTGGGTTCACGCATACTAAGATAGTGTATACTTGTTCTCGGTTTCATCTTCTTGTATTTTTCCCAACAGGTGTAACTGGAGGGTTAAATTTATAACCCTTTTCTCTACTTTAGAAGAAAATGTAGACATGAATGTATTCTTATTTAAAAGAATAACATTATACAGCACGTATAAACATTGTTTACAAATTTATAATATGGAATTTTAATTTATAGATTTTAAATTATATCATATAATTATAGTTTAGCTATTGCTTATAGCTAGGTTGCATGGTAGCAGCACCAGTACACTGATTTGGTATTGGTATGATGGCACAGATAGCTGATCTCAATTCCACTTCCTAATCCATTCTGCCTGTATAATTTTGTATATATATGATAAATTTTATATGAATACTGTAGAACTTTCACAATTTTATGTATAATATTACAAAATAGTGCACAATTTTAACAATTGACGACATTTCCTTCCATTCATATTACCATTATCACTGAGTGCAAAAAATATATTTCATGAAATAACAAAATATAATTAAACTATAAAATTTTGAACTCTGATTTTGAAGTCTCATTAGTCAAGGTGAAACAAAATTATACTAGATGACAAGAAACAAGTACCACTTCAAACATATATAGAAATCTATGCATAAAAATCTAGAGATCTATATATAAGGAGAGATCCATGGATAGAAATCCAAGGAAGTGCCAAAGCCAAATATATTTAATTTTTATGTTCAACTTCATACATGCACCAAAATATAATGCAAGGAACAAAATGTCGCATTACAAGTTCAATGTTCAATGTATTATACAGAGACGCATACTCAAAAATTTCAGATCTGTTCTTGACACAGATCCATACTAAAAAAATCCTTGGATCTAGTACCAATACGATGAAGAAGGGGCAATGTGAAGGGAAGACGAAGCAGATTAAATAAACAATGATTTATAATATATAACACGTTAGCATGCCCCAAGGGTTAGCTCAATCGGTTGAACCATCTTCCCAAGGCATGTTTCAAAAGGGGAGGCCGTAGGTCATGTGACCCGATATATTGCATGAGGAGATTGTGATCATCTTTCCAAGCTTCAACTTAGCACACCAGCAATCCAGTGGCATTAGGTTACATTCAGTGTTCCACAAGGACATGTCTCCCAGAGTGGGGGGCGCCCCGCCACATTTCCCACTCTCCCAGGATAGGAGGCTGCCTAAAGAAATGTTTCCCCACGGCCCCCTTCTACGGAAACTTGAGAAGACATAAGGGGAAACATTTCCCCAAGTCCCCCTTTTGGAGAAACTTGAGGAGACATAGGGGGAAACATTTCCCCACATCCCCAGGTTGGGGAAACTCGAGGAGACATAGGGGTAAACGTTTCCCAAAGTGGGGGGACACGTTTCCCCAAAAGGGATGCTTGCAGAAGTCCCCATTAAGGGTTGGGTGTACCCCATGAATGTTGCTTGAAAACAATAATTAATGCGTGCGGAAGCCTACTATTCAACCATAGGGTATGTTGTCGCACAAAATGTCTAGGCACTACGACAACACTCAGAGTAAGGGTTGTCACTCTAATCCTTACTCATTCCATTTAGACTCTCTCCTAGACAAGTCAAGGGGGATAGTCCCTAAGATAAATGGATGAAGAAAGCCTATGAAACACAGGCTCTAGGAGATTTTAAGGATGAACAACTTCATGAATTTAAAACAAGTCTCGGCTAAATAAACACAATCATGAGATAAAAATGACTACAGACCAGTGCCTTCAATGTGATTTAACCAAAGACTACATAATAACAAGTTATCCAGAGCAATTTTCCAATGTGTGACCAATAGTAACAATCATGAATGACCAATGTAAATGCCCAAAAACTGCAATATGCAAGAGATTTTAGATTTAAAATCATTTTCATTAATGACCCAAATCTAGAATTAATTAACTTTCTCCTATAGCAAATATAAATTTTAAAACATTTATTACACTTTGACCATAGAAAAATCATGAAAATTGTATTTAATCACCAAATAATACCAAGGAACTTTAAATTAGTATTTTAATTATTCCTTAGGAATTAACTTGAATGAAGAAATCAAAAACTTTTAATGTGACGGATTTAAAATGAATCAAAGGGTTAAAAATTAAATTTTAATGGGCCATAGCCCCATGGGGGTAGGCGAGCTGGTAATCACATTGCGGTGAAGTTCGTTAGAAAGGCGGGCTCCATACTGAAGGTCACAAGTTCAAATCCCCCGGACTTACCCTGGCGCTGTATAGAGAGGCAGACGCAGCTCCCAGTGGTTATAGAGGTAGCGGTCAAAATCGACCCCGTGTAATGCAAGTCATGACATTGCCCCTGTTGCCGATTCCACTGTAATCAACAAGCAAAAAAAAAAAAATTAATGGACCATGGGCCACATTAAAATATTAAATGTGAAAGCGCAAATCCCTTTTAATTTAATTCCTTAGTCTTCAAAAAAAAAAAATTGATTTTTTAAATGATTTTTTAGAATTTTTCTAAAATTTTTAGATTTTTATTTTTAGATTTTTTTTAATTTTTTATGTTTTTAATGTTTTTAAATGTAAATCGAAATCAAAATCAAAATTGTACAAAAATAATGTAAAACAAAAAATCAAATCGAAAATATTAAAAAGAAAAAGTGAAATAAAAAAACAAATAAAATTCAAAATGAAATAAAAAATAAATAAAATCATTACAAAATGAAATAAAAATAAATAAAATCATTACAAAATGAAATAAAACAAAATCAAAGGTCAATAAAATTGAATGAGAGAATAAAGATAATAAAAAAAATTAATCCAAAACCAAATCGAAGTTCATACAAAACCTAAAAAATATATACACTAACCCTAACTAAAACCAACCAAAGTAAATAAAAAAAAGGAAACAAAATCGAACTGTTTTTAAATGTTATTGTGTGTGTGCAGGTTGGAGCTCGACGGCGGCAACAAGAGGAGGGATAGCAGAAAATCGACGGTGGTAGTTTGCAGGTAGGGTTGCGGATAGGCAGGTGGATGAAAGATTTGATGTACGGAGGGAGCTGCAACAAGTGGCAAGGGAAAAGGACACGCAGGCTTGCAAGTGGACACCAACGAGGAGGGGCTTGGGTATAGAGGAGAGGGAGTTGCGAACAGCAGGGAAAGGCTATGGACAGGCAGCACGTAGATCGAAATGTGGATGCGAAGAGGAGAGATGGGAAATAGGAGAAATAAGAGGGTCGTAGGGAGAGCAGAGAGCTAGGAAATGAGGACTATGTGGAAGAATGAAGAGGGACATTACGAGGGCAGCAACGGATGAGGGATGTTGGTAGCAGATTTGGAATATGAGACAGCAGTGGAATGGAGCTACGGATTTGCAAGCAGCCAAGGTTTAAGAAACACACTTTTTTTTGCAGGAAGGAGGCCACGTAAATATGACTGCGGGAATGCTGCAGCAAAAAAATTTAAAAAAAAAATCGAAAATTGCAAAGTGAACCCAAAAGAAAAAGGCAGCAAACCAATCAGCAAAAATGGTAGCCTAGAACCTCTTTCAAAAATATCCAGAAAACTTAATTTAAAATGTTGAATCCACTTGCTTCAGATTTAACCCTGAAACCCTCAGGAAATTTCCAGATCTAAAAATAAAAATTTAAATTTAAATCCTTGGACTACACAAAAATCTGAATAATATCCCTTGAAAATCACGTTGATAAACCCCAGAGATCCAGATCTTATCGTCTAGGGCCTAGATCTGGACTCTACATAGTTTTCTTGTTTAGATCTATAGCTGCAAGACAACAAGAAACACCCAAACGATATATATACAATGATTAAGAATAAGAAATAAAAAAATAAAAATAAAAACCAGAAACCCAAGTTAGGAAACCAAAAATAATTTACAGATCTATGCACAGGAATGGCAAATCTATCAGATCTGAGTGTGAGTCCAACTCCACCCTTAGATGTGATAATTTAAGGCTCTTAACAGCCAGATTCATTAATTTCACACATAAAAAAATAATTCTTTTTTAGATTTTAAAGGAGGTGCTTATTAGCTCAAAGCCCTTCATGCATCACCAGTAAAATTCTTATGATAAGCCTGGGATCAAATTAAGCTAGCCTCTTTAGAAAACACAGATCGAGAGTTGGCTGGTCCAACTGAAAACTTCCCCGAAGGCCCGATGATCTCAAAATCAAGACTTTTCTACAAAACTCAATTCAGCCATCAAAAAAGAGCGAGAAAACAATAATAAAACTCAGACAAATAGGGATATCTGCTATTACGTTCAGAATTTAGATTATTATTCAAACCCCTACGACTAAGCAAGATACTTGTACTCAAATCACTCTTCAGAAGGTATCATCAATGGCTAACAAAAATTTACGCATGAAAAACGACAAATTTTATAGTATTTCCATGAAGAGTAACACTGGCGAAATTAACCCCAAAGGCTTTCTTTATTATTCAAAAAAAAGATAACACGAGAGCTTTTCGCTTAGCACATAACTTAAAGGTCAAATTAACTCACTAATAAATGACTCCCTATTGAAAGATAAATCCTCCAATGGCTAGTTCGAGTGATCCTCGTCAAAGCAATCTCGACCGTTAATGAAGATCAAAATTTCTTTTAATCTCATCCGTCGAAATTTTAAATTCTTGAGGAAATTCAAAATTTTCAATTAAATGTTTTTTAATTAATTCAAAAATTTAATTTCCCAAAAATTTTGATGTTGACTTAACCCCAGGGATTAAAGGCTATTTATAAAAATAATTAATTTACCTTAGTCCTTTGACCTCTTAAAATTTAATTTTTAAGGACCGACGAATTTTGTCTTCAAAGAATTTAAATTTACCTAAGACCTAGAATTAATTAAATATCTTGTTTAAGATTTTAATTAATTTTTTGTCAAAAAATTTAATTAATTAACCAATGAGGGGATAAATTATTTTTCCAACCCTCAAGACACTTTACATATTGATTTTCATATTTTTTTACATCTCAAGGGGGAAACCCATTTGTAAAAAACCCTCACAGACTACCCATTTCTGCGACACAAATATATTCCAACAGACCAAGCAATTTGTAATAAAATAACCTAACCAAATAGTTAGGATTATTCCCAAACCACTTTTACATAGACTCGATCTAGAACACTAAGACTCCCTTAAGATTCTAGTGACAAGATCAATTCTGGCTTTGGGATAATACTAAAGGAAAACTCTGCGGACCATCCGAAAATGGAACGGTGAGACAAAAAACCTCCCAAAATGTAGATCGTCATCAGAAAAGTAAGTTTACCTAATCAATTACATACATGACACAAATCTGCTGAGATTATTTACATCATATACATGATACATGCAGAATGGGTTTACATTATAACATGACCATCAGGCTGATGATGATAGTTGGACAACACAAACACATCGATCAAGCGCTATTCCTTTTGCAAAAAAAGGGGGTCTACTATTATGGGTCATTGACACGTAGTGGTCAACGGGGCCCTACTAATGCTATGTAATTAATGGTAATGTTAAATTCTTAAAATAAAAGGATGAAAATTCATTTTCATCCTTTCACTTAAATTTTTAACATTATGATGAAAGGAGATTTTGGGGGTAACTAATTTCCCCTTTCTTTATAAATTTCGATCCTAAGGCCTATGGGTTACGACCCACAAACCTATCGAAAGCATTTAAATAGCACTTTGGCCTTAACTTCGAGACCATACACTAATTTGGATTTTTCTTTACAACTTCGGACCCATTCACTTTATCGGGA